>JAPMAF010000703.1:0-13243 GCA_026537445.1 Silvatares holzenthali | reverse complement strand
AAAAAAATGTAAAGCGCTCTTGGGGTGATGTTACATCACGAAACAGCGTTATAAAATTATCCAAAAATAAATAAATAGATACAACAATCTCTTACTATAGTATACAGGCACAATTATGGTAATTAACGATAAAGTTTGAAATAAAAATAATATAAACATATTGAACTTAAACTATTTAGGATATTAAGCCCATTTTAACAAAAAGTTCTTATTTAGTGAAGTAGGCTTTATGTCTCAATATTTAACAAAAGAAATTTTTTTAAAGCTTATATATTGTAAGATATTCATAATTCTGAGGTTTTCGTTTTATATTTTTTAGATATTCAATCTCTGTAAACTCATTTCCTCCTACATCACTAGCCATGGTCAAAAAGCAATATGTATTTGATATAAATTGTTGCTTTGAGCGGTGGCAAATAAATCCGCCATTACTAAACCAGTCGAGAGGCCCGAGGCGCAGTCCTATTTTGAGTCCCCCCCCTATAATATATATTTCTTGTAACGGGATAAATGCATTCGTTTCCTCGCCACTTTGGAAGTACCAGAGGTAGAGTACTTATAGTATGTAACCTGGCACGGGACACCTGCTACATCCGGTATTGTCTACAGTGGGTTGGAGAGCGTATAATGTAGATGCTATACTAATGTTAGTATAGCATCTACATTATAGTATAGCATCTTCATATGTATGAAGTGTGAGCGATATCCGATTTTGCTACGAATCAAATACTGCTTTTCCTGTGCAAAGCATTTTCTGATTCATGCAAAAATTCATAGTGTGTTGTAAAGAACGCGTTATAAATTATAACATTTTAGAATGTTTGAGTAATAGCTGGATTTGGAGGCCCCCTCGGTTTAAGAGGCCCGAGGCACGCGCTTCATGCGCCTCTATGGAAATCCGCCGCTGGCTCTGAGATTGTTACATATTCTACATTATTTTTTGTAGCTCTAATCAGTAAACAGTAGTCTAGGAAGTCTTTTTGTCAAGGTAATGTTGGGAATAAGGATCAATATAACCTCTCAGTTAGATTTGCGATGCCCAAACTTAGGCGCGCCATCTGCGGAAAACCATTTTCAAAATAAACCTTTTGGAGTTAATTTCTTTAGTAAAAATGGCGTAATCCTTATGGAATGTTTGTAGGAGGTTAACTACAAAAAATTTAATGAACAAATCATATATAAACAATGATCAAAGCTTTATAGGCACATTATTCAAGGTATCAGAAGAAATATTATTTATCGTTTGTCTTGTACTTATATTAACAGACAGATGATACATTAAACAAGTTAAAGGAAAGTGATTGAAATAAAATTTATTCACAAGCTTCAGCCTTATTAAGAGGTTTGTTTGAAATTTCATCTGTCTGCTCTACTATTTTCTCCTTCTCATCAGGTTTCACGCACAATTCGAATAAATTGTATTTCTTAAGCTCACAATAATCTGGAACCACTCCTAACAAACAAACAGCTTTGACAACTTCAACGATAATTGAATATCTCGGTTTCGTCAAATTAACTTTGTGAAGGCAATTCTTGGAAACTACCAATTCCGCCAGTTCTTTTATGGCGATATCTTTAGAGAAAGAATTGTTGTAATGCCTGTTGCAGATGATTGAAAACGTTGTTGGCTCTCCTAAGAAATATTTATCGAATAATTTTCCCGCCGTTGACACGACGTCATCCATTTTTGTGCTACAAGTCGCTTCTATCGGAACTAGTCTAAGAAGATATCTAGTTTTCTGCACTCTGGTGTTGCTGATATCTTCAACTATGGAATGTCCCAACTTGATGGTATCTTCTATATTCGTTTTGATGAAAATAAAATTAGGAACGGATGTCATAACCGATTGGAAACGGTTAAACTTGTGTCCGGATGATTTTATTTCGGCAATCTGTTTCTCTAAATTGTCAGATACGTCTTCGATTTCATCTTCTTGCATTTCATTGGCAGCGGTTTGAGTGTCATCTTGTTGTTTTTCATCAGGTCCGTATAGTTTATCGGCGTATTCGTTTAATAAATTGTACGCTTCACGCACGCAATTCTTCTCTTGAAAGTTGCACGTGCATAGAAACCCTTTCATTCCGGTAGTGAGGTACGCGGCCTTAGATTTCTTTTGCGCTTGAGTGTAATGATATTTACTCTTATTTTGATAGCGTTTTTTTGAATCACTCATTTTGAATGGCAACTTAGAACAATCTTACTGATATCGAAAACACGCCGCTCAACAAAGTATGCAAATGCCAAACATCTGTACAAAACAAACGAAATTTTATAATCATAGACAAATTCATTTATCATAAACAATCCATCATAGAAAATGCGTTCATTATTTTTACGCGATAGTTTTTATTTTTGCCGATGGCAAATTAAAACATTATCAGCCAAACAGCAGCAGGGAAAATATAATTTAATTCAGGGGTGGCAATTTTTTCTTCTAGCATGTAGCTAAAATCTGTAAGTACATTCGGAGTCCTGTCTTCTCGAAGAGGTCAACAGCATAAATTACTTCAAATTTAGGAAACATTAAAATATGTATTTGGAGGCTGTAGCAATGCAGTGAATAATAACAATTTGGGAAATAGAAAATAAAAATGTATATTTATTTATCAAGCATAATTGCTTTATATTATAAATTATCTGCTAATGTAACAATTGAGAATAAGTAAAACATTCCCTTAGAAGTTTTTATTAAAAATCTGCTTTCCAACACTCAATAATATCATTTACATCTCCTTTCATGGTAAAATACCATTATTGTGTTACAAATTACTGCGCTACAACTCCTTAGAAATTTAACATGCCAAGAAGATCTATCAATCAAATTGAAATTCTGTCCGGCATCATAAGAAGTTACAGTACGAAATTTACACAGTAATTTTCTGGTCACCTTTATGTCCAAACCTCTCGACATTTGTAATTTCCTGCTTCCAAATGTTAATATTAAAATTTGTAAATCAATCGTCCGTCAGTGTGAATCCGTTAAAGATCCACTTTCTCTCGAGATTGGCCCCAATACCTGACACATTCTGTATGAAGACCGTCGGGAATCTTCTGAGCAGCTCTTCCAGCTGGTTGTGCCTGATGTCTGATTCCATCTTCTGCACGTATGACCACAGGTAGTCTGTGCTGGCGCCGAATGGGTGTACATGAAGGAATGTAGCAATAATGCCAATCAGTTTGGCTTCTTTATCGGACAAGCATTGAGCTGCATCTGATGGCTTCGAATCATTCTAAAAATAATCAGAAGTTAAAGAATTATCTAACATTTACATACGTGGATTATACAAGCAATTCATGTTTGTAAAATGATATGCTAGTGTACACAGAGTACAATATAAAAATGTAACTTACTCTATCTTTAGATTCGTTTAATATAAGAAATTCCTTATCTTCCTTGTTGTCTTTCTTCTCTCCTGCATCCATCTTGACTTGTCCCTCCATAGTTTTGTATTTGGCCTCCATGGCCTTCAACTTTACAGATTCCGCTACCTGATTCCTTTTGGTCTGCGTCAGCTGGCTCTCCAGAACGGTGATGCGGGACTTCAGTTGCTGGATATTTTGAATTTTTGAGTCTACTTCAATTTTTGTCTCTGACCGCATGAGGTCCACTTCATTTTTGTACGCCTCCAGCTGGCATTTTAAACTATCATTCTCTTCCTGTAATAATGACAAATATATTGAATTTAAATATGATAAGATAGATGTTATAAGTTTGTGTGTAGCTATCACAACTGGAGTCCTAGGCAATGCAAAATAGATTCCACTTCTTCATACATTTAACTATCACAATCTAATTTCACATTAATTTTATAACATATTTGGAATCGGAACATTTTAATGCCCATATAAAGTAGACATTAGAAACAAATTAAGAGGATTGGGGAAAAATACTTGTAAAGACATAATATAAACGGTAAAAATTTGACAGAAACAATTTGAGAAAATTTGTTTACTATGAATATAAAATGATATTTAGAATTTTGGCAAATAAAATAAAACTGAGCACCCGTATGCTATAAAAGTAATAAATAAACAATTGCAGAAAAATGTACAAATTTATATACTTTTAATTTCTCATCATCAAATTTGGTCCGCTTTCGTTGGGTTCCTTCTTCATCACTAACATCCATTTCTTCCCCGCCTCCAGTCTCTTGAAGGAAATCTTCCAATTGTAGAATACGAATTTCCTGGAACACGATCACATCATATTATTCCAAAACACAACACATTCAGAGAGATGACGTGCAATTATAAATTTGTTAAAAACATTAAAACAGTTAGAATCACCTTTGATACTACCCAAACATACGGAGTCGGTCGGCTCTTCAAAGAATATACCTACTTTTTAAAACTCTCTGTGCAGCATAGCAAATTCATCAGAAATTGGAACTTGTAGAATGTTGTAGTTATTTCAGCAGTATGTTCATACTTACACGCTTCGTTTGGTGAGTTATATAAATTAGTTTTAGTCCAATGAATGTTAACAACGAAAAATATACAAAACCACAAAACTTAAAATATTTTACAGCAACATTAACCAGACTGAACTACAGCGATGAAGTAAATATGAACTATTAACTTATTTTTTTTAATATTCAAAAGCAATAATACAATTATGACATTGTTTCAAATTTTCATAAAATTAAATAAAGAAATAATCTTTCAGTGAATTACATTTTTTTTTAAAATCAATGTGTGACTACAAACATTGATAAAAAATCAATAAATGACATTGCTGCTAAGTGACATTTATATACTATCACACAATAAAACGTGTCATTGATTCTGTATGATGATTCTACAAAAGCAATGATAGGAGTCTCCACAATAGTTCACTAAGAACACAAACAATAATTCAAAGGGAATGAGGGTTATCAATTTGTAGAAGAAATAAACAGAAAGTGAAAATGTAATTCTATTGAAGCATTAAATTCTGTAGATCCTATAGCGTCATAACAATAATCAGACGTACAAGGCTTTTGACGAATGGTCATCGACATGACAGATGAGCTGGGAAATTATGCAGTGGTATTCCGTTTCCTTTTTGTGTGTGGGAAAATGTTACTTGATCTTATCGTAAAATATAAGGGGAAATTTAAGATTTTTACATAGTCAATTGTCTTCACGGCACCTCCTTCAGCACTAGTCGTCCTAGGGTGACGTTGCTTCAAAATGGAGACAAACAATGCTCTTGCGTTTTCCGTGATTATAAGATATACACCATCAAATAATTCACCTTCAATACTGACACACCTTTGATACAATTCAAAAGGGCAACAATACCTCGGGTGAAGACTTACCGATGACTGCTTTTTCCATATCTCGATGTTCTTGCGTTGCGCTTTACTGAAATGGTCCCAGACCTTCTTATGTGAGGCCGCTGCAAATACCTTCTCCACGTCGCCAACTGCATCCAGGAACATAAGGTGAACACATCTCATCATGTACAAACTTAGAAACTACACACTGCTTTATGGTTAACAGACTCCCTCGCTCCAAACTGGGAATGACTATCTTCAGATCTCGACGGGTTCCATGCAGCCAGATTGTGTCTGAGCCCAACATTTACATTACCAGTTGCAAATGATCCAAATCATCAATATTTAGAGGCATTGTAACGCCCTCCCAACTGGGTATTGAGATTCTAGTTTGAATCATTATACCAGCATTTAATATTAATTGATACATTCACAATACTTAAGTGTACATGGGTTAGGCTAGGTATCCATTGCAATTTTTAGCTACCATAATGGAAAATCAGTCATCAATATTACATAGCTCAGTAGTCATCTTTTGTTTAATCAATTTAAAATTAAGTATCAAAGAAAATATTATGTAGTGGCTCTGTTATTTATTTAATAGGTGGTCCATAACATAATGAATGTGTAATACTAGCAGAAAATAGTGCATTGGTTACATTTTTATTTTCAGCACTACAGTAGACAAACTGTGTGTTCTAATAGGCCTACTTAAGGAGTAAATTAACCTTTACAGAGCAAATGTAACCCCAGTGATACATCAGATATTGCTGCCAACAGCGTAGCTGTATTGCTCATCCCCCTTTTAGCTGTCTCCCTGGTAATACGGCTGCACAATTGGCGGCAGTATTTTGCGAATTGTCCCAAAGGTTAGTTAACACACACTTTAAGTATTAATGCAAGAAATGGAAAGAGCATAATGTAGAAACTAATAGATTTTCTAAATCGTGTAGTGAAATAGTAAGTTTTAGAATTTTGCAGTTCAGGTCAGTCATAAGAATTTTTCACCTACCTACAAGCTCCTTGGTAATTCTGCCTTATTCTTAATTCATTCACTTCAAACCACAATAAAACATACCAAATAATTGAACCAATGTATATAAGAATGGGCAAATGTCGAGAAAGCATAGACTACAATGAGACTGGATCCAGTTGATTTTGATTTTTAATCACTATGATTATTCAGTTGCATGTGGACACAGCCCTACCAAAAACTATGAGCTATATTTTGCAATTTAATTTAAAAATTATGATAACTAGAATTTGCAATGGGTCTATGCCTTTCATCTAAGAAATTCACATGAATAATTTGTCCATTTGTATAAAAATATACCCAATGTAAATGTAGGATTTCTGAGATGCTATATAGTGTGAGGGATGTATAACCAAACATGTTACGAATAAAATATGGGTTCAGCCCTCTGGAATGACTTGAAGATATCTGTAGAAATTCAGTGTTTGATTTTGCAGCCCTCGGTAATGAGTATTTGTACATATAAATATAGATATTGTGGCCTCTCTAGTGTCCTGTTTATTGATTTGACATCCAACGAAGGTGACTGACCAATCAACGCCATAATACCCTTTAGTCTTGATTACTTACCGACTTACCAACAACTAATGTATGAATTAAAAGTCCAGGTGTCCTTTGCGAGTGACATTCGTAAACTTCAAACGTGACAACATTAATTGATACACGTAGCAGCAATTGTAAAAAAGTGATTCCATCACAAAACCAAACTGTGATTTAAACCAAAAACAGCTTAATTTATCGTGGTTTGTTCTGAAGGATTCCGTATAAAGTAGTGCAGACTTACATTGCGCCAGTAATGTTTGCATTTTAATCTTGGCCTCGTCCTTCGCTCTCTGAAGCTCCTCTTCATATTGCGTTTTATCATTCAGGAGGCGTCTCACATGAGAATTGGTGCTCTGAATCATGGAGTAAAATACGTTCACATTTTTCTTGTTGCAGTCACCACGTTCCAGCCATGATATGACTACCTAAAAATCATTAATATTACATTTAACTAATGGAGTTATAATTTTATTATTTTTAGAACTGAACTGAAAAGGTTCCTTTTCTCCTATTACTTACTGCACAGCACTCACATGTGTAAGTTTACTGTATGTTGCAGACCTAGAGGGGTGGTGGTGTAGTGGTCTCATGAGTAATAATATAAAAAAATGACAAAATAAAAAAAAATAATGGAAAAATAAAGATTTCTAGCACACATGACTTTGGAATGCATGTCCAAGAAAACAACCACAAACGCACAGAAGATGACTGATGCGCTACATGAATACAGGATGTGATGAAACATGATGCCTTAACAAGAGATGGAAGAACTATGACTTGTGAAGAAAATCAAGATAAAATACTTAAAAATTACCTTTACAGCTTGATTAAAATTTTCATCAGTCTTAATCTTATCGCAAATATCTCCAGCATCATGATCTGTGTAGTGATGTATAGGAGGTGGAGATGGCGGTCGTTTCTTAGCAGCCATTCTTTCTCGGTGTCTCGCCTCCCTTTGCTGAGCCCGTTGCTTGCATTCCCACTCATGCTGGTCGTCCCTGGCTTGCGCGTAATCCACATGAAGTCTGCTGCAGTTCGGGGCGTCGGTCTTGTTTTCGATTCTGATTCTATACCCGGAGAAGAAAACCGCAGCGTCAACAGATTGTTCGAAGCGAAATCGAATATGACAAAAATTCTTTTTTGATAAACGCATGGAGCTTATTTCTCCGCATCGTTCAAACACCTCAGTGAGAATATCTTCAGTGATATTCTCTGGTAAACTTCCTATAAACACTGTGCGGCACCCCGGCGGCTTGTCTCTGGTGGTGGGCAGGACAGAACTAGGATACGGAGGAACCAAAGAGCAGGATTTGAGCTGAATAATGTCCTTTGTAGCCACGGAGGAGACGGGGACTGGAAACGGTCCCATTCCTAACATGGTTATGTCTGGCGGAGGAGCGACTCCCTCCGGATTGACCATGTTCATGTTGCCCATGTGAGCGGAGTCTGCCATTCCATACTGTCCCATGGACATGAGAGAAGGGTCCATCATCATTCCTCCCATCATGCCCATCATATTGCCTGGATACATTCCCATTCCACCGTACATCATGCCTGCAACAAATAAACAGTCTGTCGAATTAACAGTTAATTTCCATAATCACTAGTAAAATGTGTTATCAAAATGAAATATCATTAATATGTAATAAAATAGTGAACAATCGTTTATTTCTTATTGAAAATAATTGGTAATTATAAAACCTATTTCATTTCCACATTTCATACTCTCAAATTCATAAAACTAATGATTATTTCTTCATTAATCATGTTATCATTAGTATAACATTATTTGAAAAAGCATATATGATTTTTAATGCTACGAGTTTAAATGTTAAAAATATTGCAGCAACTAAGATTTGTATTTTAGGTGATTCATTTAAAATTATTTAGAGAAAGTTAGAGACTGTTCAAGAAAGTTTTCAATTTACTATGAAACAGGAATAATATTCAAAAGCCGAGCTTTTAAAGCCACCAATAAAGGCATCAGCTTTTGGCTGCAATTTATTTATTGCAAAAAAAGCTTACGTAATTTATGCCTAAACTTATGGAACAATGTTAAACATAATAAATTGATATTTTTTAACATTACAGACAGACTCGCCCTGAAGATGGACACTGCAATGTGGTCCGAAACGTTGGCAAACAAAATGTTACAACATGACATGACTACCCAAAAGTCTTTGACTTGCATAATAAATTGATTTCTTATTGGAAGTGAAGCCTGGAAGAGAAGGAATGAAAGTAAAATGAATGCTGTTGAGACGAGATCTCTTATCTTTACCTGGCTGTGGAGGGGGGGGAGCCATTCCTTCACCTTGCGGAATGAGAGGGTTGGGTGGAACAGTTCCAGTATTCTGCAGAATACCTTCCCCACTGGATTGCAAATTGGAAGACGTATGCTGATTGTTAACAGAATCTTGCGGAGAATTACAGGAGCTGGATTCTTTTTTATCTGCAAGTTTTCCACGTCCATTGTGCGAGTCCGACTTCCTGCCTTTGTAATCAGATCTGTTGCGATCTCTGAAGTCCACATCGCAATCTCTGTCCCGTCTTCTTCCATCCCTTTCTCTGGACCGCCGCCGATTATTCGATCCTCTGGAATCGTTTCCCAATGTGTTATGCCGCATTCCGCTCAGTTCTATCTGATCTCTCATTGCTTCGAACTGGTCAGCTGTGGGCCCGATGATGCTATTATCCTTAGGCATCGAAGGTACTTGCATCGGAGGAGGTCCTTGCATGGCTTTGTTCATGTTGAACTCTAAAGGGGCATCGTTCATTCCTGGCATCATCATGGCAGGATTCATTGCATAATTTGGATGCATATTTTCAAATCCAGGACCACCCATCATTCCCATTCCTGCGACTGAAATCAAAATAGTAAATGAAGATTTTCAAACACACAAATGTCCGGTCCCAATGAGAATGGAGTATCATACTTGTCCATACATCTCCAGATATACAGTTATTGAGATTTTTACATTGAAATTAAGAACTTTTTGCACACATTTATTTAAAAAAATATATTATTATTTTATTTGTCGTCAATTCAATATGTTCATACCAACATCAGCTTTCATTCTATTATTTTAGATTGTTCCTTTTAATGCGCACATTTCTAACGTTTTCATTTTCACATGTAAATTCCGATCCCAGGACTCCACAGTGATTTTTCTAGGAGCATTTTATGATCAATAAAGGAGTACACAACATTGCCTGCATCTATTCTCCTTTGACGATTTTGTATTCTAGCGAACTCAGACTTGAACAAGCTCGGACGGTTGTGAACTCCTACATTTAAGTTATCACAACACCACCGGACACGGGTGGTGTTGTGGCAAAATATAAAAAAATATTTATTTCACATAAAAAATTTAAATATTAGTCCAAAATGTGAAAATTGTCACGATGGTAGCAAATATTTTGGATTCCTTCATTAAATATTAAGCGTGCAAGATTATGTACGTCATTTCGCGCTCCGTTTTCTGTATTAAATATAATATTTATAAATGATATCTCATTTTGTACAAGGTTTAAATAGTGAAATAAAAGTGAAGCTTTCTATATATGGTTTCAGTGAGATAAATGCACACAATAAAATTATTTATTGTTGGATAGGCGTACTCAATATAGTATAATAGTATTTAAAACGGAAACAATACAATATTTGTTACATTTCTTGGAATCGTTTTTTCAACAAATGTGGAATATGTTCCTTCAATATTTATTATTTGAAATCGGAACATAGCTATGTTTTTTATTTACACAAAACAGATTTCCCATGATGCACCCTTTCAACAATTTGTTTATTCATGTATAAACAAATAAAGTGAATTTATGTAATGCTTTTGTACATACGCATTGGAGGTGGAGGAAGTGGTGGTTGTAACGGGGCGTCATTCCGGTATGGATAAGACATTGTTTATTTATTTCGTTTCGATTCGTATCTCAAGACAAATAGTTATTTCGCATAAAGCCCTCAAAAGGAAGGCTAGAACACAACTGTCAAAAATGTCAAGGTAAACGTCTATGGATCGAGTATTTTTTGTTTTCATATGGCAATTATTTTTATTCTGATTACGTTCTTTAATTCGAATGAACTGTTTTTTCTTCAAATTTATGAATCAATAATATTGCTACAAATAAAAGTAAATTTCAATGCTTGGTGTAATTTTTTATTACATTTCATCACATTTCTGGGCACATAGATACGAGAAATATGATTCCTAATATTTTATTTTGATATGTAATCTTTGCCTTATTCACTCCACATATTTAATTACACAAATATAACAGGTTGGCTAAGTCTTGGCAATCAATCACACCTAAAGGATTGTGCACATAGATTTTTTTTCTGAAGCATTCTATTTCCCTCGACTGTAATTTTTGGATAATGGAATAATAAATATAAAAGAAATGGGCAAAAAATAAAACAATGACTTATTTTCTGATATATATTTCATGTAATTAGTTAAGCATAACATTCATAATATTATATATTAATATTTATTTTATTTACATAATTATTTTTGATTGGTCACAAAAATAAGCAATAAAATAGTGTTAATAATATGCCATTATATAATGAAATGCTGCATTTGTGTAGATATAAGTAAAAATTATTCAAATGATGATAGAATGATTCATAGAATACATGAAAATGGTAAATATAAAATGGAAAGCATTTTCCAAAATATTGGATGAGACAAATCACCATAACGCACAATGTGTTAGAAAGAACGATTAAAGATTTTTATAAAAATATCACAAACAAAATTCATTAGGTTAAGTCATAAGATTTTCCTCGTTAAGTACTAATATGATACATTTTATTTTATACAATGAAACATATCAAACATTCAATTGAAAGCTCATTTCATGGACTACAGAAGTTTTTGCACGTATACACGAAAATATAATAATACTTCTCAAGGTAAGAAAAATATACATAAATAGGGAATTTTACTGTGTCTTATGTGTTACTATGTACATTTAATTAACAATGTGGAACAATTAGGAAAAAAAGTAAGCATTTTGTTGAAATCACCACAGTCTTTACACTCATCTCATTGATGGCTTCAGTAATGTTCAATTATCTCTTCCTGCATTGTACTACCTGAAGAGTCATCGATACTTTACCACTTTCTTGACCATGACCATCAATCCCACCAAGCTGTCCACTTCTTTGTAAACTATTTGTCTAAAGATATGAAGAATGCATTCAGATAAATTGAAGAGAGCCTTTCCTTTGTATGATGTTTAATTTCTCCAGAATAGAGACATTTTCATATTTAGCTATCTATGAGATTCTTAATATTCTTCTTCATTATCTAATTTCACATTTGTATATTCTTTGTCTCTGATTTACCTATGAAATGAAATTATTGAATACAACAATCCTGCAGTAAATACAATTACACATAAATATAAAGTGTTGTGCTTAAAACATTTTGTCCACTGACTATGAAATGAAAATAAGACACAAATGAAAACAAGAAGTTAAATATGAGTATGTACTCGGTACCCTTTGGAAAATTTGACTAAATTTAATAAAAATAAATAAAACATAACCCAAATATATTGGCTGAATGTCTAAGCTAGATGTCTGCACTAAACAGATAACTTTGTAGGAACGCGAAAGAGAAACATTAATACAGGGATGGAATAAACTTTAATACAATTGATTTGTGGCAAACTTTGTGCTAACTTAAATGTAAAATTTACACAAGTTACAATACTAGATTTTTGTTCCAAAAGGAATGTTTAAAAATACATAATATAACCCTGTGTGTAAAAAAAATATAGCGAAATTATATATAATCAATTAAATCATTTACTATTAAAACAAGCACATTTCCAATCTTCTAAATATAATACCAGCCATTACAAATAAGTAATATGTCACTTTTGACATTTTTCCTGGTTTTCTGAGGCAATCCCCATCAAGTAAAAAAAAGTTATTGTAGAAAAGGTTTTTGCAGATGACTACCATTCTCGTTTTGCCGTTCTTCTTATGGATGATTGCAGACATTGAAACATTCAGAACGAGAAATTCATCAGTTTCTAAATGATGTTTAGTGATTTTAATAGTCATGTAATTCTGTCATCCTGAGATGTCCCTAACACTTGATAGTTTTTTTTTTACTTGGCGGAGTCAACTAATTTTGTATTTAGAACGATTCGAATTTCGTTAACAATTTCGCAAATTGGCACCAAAATTCGATTAGTTTGAGATGCAGTCATACAGCATGTATGCGATGATATAGAAATTTTCATTATAACATGGCCATTCGATAGTAAATAATTGAATTGTTAATGTAATACATAGCGTTACAAAAGTGGAAAATATGTTTAAAAGTTTAAAAATTTGTTTTTTGGTCATAAGAGGTTTTATACACACACATATACATA
>JAPMAF010000702.1:0-13245 GCA_026537445.1 Silvatares holzenthali | reverse complement strand
AAATGTACAGCGCTCTTGAGGTGATTTTCTCACGAAAACAGCACTTCATAAATTATCCACATAATAAATAAATAAATGAATCCTTTTCCCAAAAATGACAAGCACATTCACCCTTTTTAATCGGTATTTATGATTTAATAATGCATAATCATTTTAAAACCATGAGTCAACAACTGACAATTGTCTTCCAGAACCATAATGCAGCTAGTGCGTAAATGTTCATCTTTTAAAAGAAGAGTTGGGATATAATAATAAGAAGAGAAGGGGTGTGAAAGATTACTTAACAGAATAGAAGTACTCTGAAACTATTGCTGTTTCAACGTCACTGAGCTATAGATACGTTACCTATGTTTAAGCTGTGTGTCACTATTCATATCTGCTCCGAGCTGCTGAATGAGGGAGAGTAGCACATGTTGCTGCAGGGGACACGGCTGGCTGAACACTTGACGGGGGTCAGCTGAGGCGCAAGCGTGTACTACAAGACGTAAGTCCGATGCGCTCAGTGCTTGCTGGAAGGCAGCATTTGTCTGCCCGGCAGCAAGAAGCTGCTCTATTTGATTCTGCTGCATCTAATAAAATAATGCAAGTAGTGAAAAATACAAGAGGAATGATTATATTCAATTAACCACTTGACTCACTTGCATATCGATGACGGCAGGAGCTGGAGTTTGTGTTCTTGACCTAACAGCGAGTAATACACTGTCTTCTAATTGTGCGGCATGGGCTGCCATTCCACTGCTTATCTGTTCTCTGATGCATTCTTTTATGGGTGACATGTGGTTTTGAAGAGCTCTATAACAAACAAACTTGAACTCAATAAAACATATTGGATTAATACAAATTACTCAGAATTTAAAGTTATTAGTTTTCATTTAACACAATAGTATCCTCATTTGAGGATATATTTATATAAACGTTAACAACTGGAGATACAATATTGCATCCTGTGCATATTCCACTAGCAAAAAGACAAATTCATAACTTTTGTTTGATAGAATCATATTAATTTTTTATTTCCATTTCAAAAATATAAATATTTAACTTATTGCTGATTCCTATTTATTATAAGCAGACTTAAAATAAATACTAGCTCCTTTTTGTTGCAAATTTAATAATTTTATTTATGGTTATGTATATTTTAAACTGGTATTACTCTATTGGCATACACATATTTGAATCAGATTCTGAAATTATCATGTTGAGTTGACATTTTGTTTGCAAATGATCCAAAAGTTTTTAATTTGCGAATCTTTTGGTCATAAAAGAGTACAATATTTTTGAAGATAATATTTTACTGCTAATTACACAAAATTACTATGATTTTTTTTATTACGAGCATGATAGATCTTGGTTAATCAATGTTAGTGTTATTTGTTTATAATAGGTACCAAAATTTTAAATGGTTTATATTACTCATTAGATGAAGACTTGAAAATATTCACATTTACACTCGCAGTTAAATGTAAGCTGCTCGTTCAATGTTCTCTTCAAATGTACTCAGTATAGCCGAGTGAAAAATGTAAGAAAGTAAATTGGATTAGCTCACGAAAACTGAGAATTCACGATAGTTTGTTATAAAAAAAAGTGCAATCATATTTGTATTTGATTGAATTCATTATTGAATCATTACATTAATTATATTTGATTACACGAGGATAACTATACTTAATGAGCATTTTCATTGTAATAAATTAGCGATTCTCAATCTTCTACATCTCAATTTAAAAAAAATATTATCTTAATAAATTTGACATTTGTTAATTTACAATAATCTATACTAACCCTTCTAGTGTTTTTGAAATCATGGACTGTAGATCTTTTGTTAAATTACTTAATTGCTTGACTGTCTGTTGGGTCTGTGTTTGCATCCCTGATAGCTTACTTTGTTGGTCTAACACATGTTGTAACTGTACAGTCATAGAGTTTACTTGTAAACATCTTTCCTCCATTTTGCTATATTGATCCGTTGTTCGTTTATTGCAGCCTTCTAAGGTTGTTAAGTCTGAAAAAATATATTTGCATGACAATTTACAATAAATAAATAAAAAAAAAAATTAATTCACCAAAAATGCTTACATTCTTTAATACCGCTACTGAAAGTATGATTTATTTGATTAAACATTTGCGATTGCGCTTTCTCCATATTTGGAACCAAGGTTGATTGAATGGCGCCTCTAAATGATTCTTTTGTAGACGAATTGAGGGTTTGTGCAACGGCCAAACATAAATTATCCATAACAGACTGTAACGCATAATAAAAGTGATCATTTATATGATTGTAATAATTGTTTAGTAAAATACTGTCCAATAAAAATAATATACCTTGCTATTCACTAATTTTTGAATGTTTTCAGTTAAGAGATGATCGGTGGTAGAAAGTGTTCGGGCTAATTCCATCTGCAGAGATCTAGCAATGGGTTCTAATATCCTTTCCATTCCAGGGACTAAAGTGGTGCGAGCTTCATGAGCTACAGCAGCATTTAATCTTTCAGCTATCTGAACTCCAATTATTTGTGACACTCCAGAAAGAAGCGCTTCTCGATTGGCCCTGTCGGATTCAGCTCTGTAATCAGGATCAGTGCATGGCTGTCAGCATACAAAATAAATGTAAAACGCAATCAAATATTGTGATGTTATGCATCTGTCACCTGCTCGCAATCCCTGCATCCACTAATTGCTTCATTTGTGCCTGATTTCTCTGAAGTGCTAATTCAATGTGTCTAAATGTTGCATTAGCATCATCTGTATTTTTATTAGAAGACATCATAGTATTCTGACTATGTCGCAGGGCCGCTACTTCTCCACGTAGAGCCAAAATCTCTTTCTTTTGATCATTTATAATTTCTGTGAAAGCAACATTAATATCATCAGTCAATGTTAAAGAATTTTAATAATACACTGTACATATATTGGTACCACCTGTCAGTTTTTGTAGAGTGATGGAGATCTCACTGATAATATGATCCTTCTGCCGATAGGAGATTGCGTTTTCAGTAACACTAGCCATTTTGCAACTGTCGTCATCTTCAGTACAGAGTACATCGTTAGGCTCATGGTCATGCTCATCGATATATAATTTCGACAGATTCAAACTGTTTGATTTTTCACTTTCAGCTTTACGCTGATTTGCTTCATTAATTTTTTCCATATCGATACTTGGCCAAACAGTCTCAGATTTTTCAGTTGAACCTGAGGAAAGAATAGGGAGTTATTTTATATGGTGCATATTGAATAAAAATAACAAAATAATGTTTGTCACTTACCGGTTTGCTTAGAAGCATTTAGTGTTAAATGATCATTTCTGGGAGTGATATATAAATCAGCTTCCGGTGGATTATACGAATATTCAACTTCACCGTTTTGACTGGAATTAAGGCAGGGTGCACTACCCGTCTGCACCACGTGAGGTTCTATTTGAGGTGACTGAGTGTTAAGTTCATCTTCTAAATCGTCTTCGTAGAAACAATCGGATTCCTTTAGAGAAAGAATTTCTTGCACCTCTCTACTAGGACTGGAGCCTCCGGAAGCAAATTTACCATCTATAGATTGTTGGGGTGGATTTCCAGGGAAACCTATACAACAGAACATGTAACCTATTACTAAGAATCTGAGATAAATGACCTTGTAAGAATTGTTTACGTTATTCCACTACCAGTAACTTACCGCCATTCTCTATATTTTTACTAAATGACAAATCACCTTCTAGAATCGTCATTTTTCCGAGAGGAGCTTGTATAATTTCCGGAGTTACAGATATAGGTGGGTCGTCATCCTCTTGTTTGGCGGGAGAACTAAAAATAGTTAAAATATTTAGATACAAATATACAATAAATAAGAGAATGAATGTTACCATCGAATGATATGACTAACTTGAAAGCATCTGGTGTCATCAGGTTCAGCGCAGGTTGTGTGGTAGGGGGTTGGAGGAGTGGAGTGAATGTGGGCCCTGGAGGCAAAGGTGAAGATGGTTGCTTTCCTAACAACCCACCTGTGGGTGCCTGCAATCGATATGACAAAAGAAATGTTTAAATTTTCGATTCATAAGAAATGATAATCATAATTAAAATAATATTTAATACCTGCGCACGCATCAGGAGGTTCTTTAGCTGCTGGCTCTGCTGTGCAAGTATTGCATTCAACGGTTGTGGAGTATTCAAAGATAAATTATTGTCTACCACTTCTAAATCTTCATCTAATCCATCACCTGAGATATCTTTACTTGGCAACGATTCAATCAAATCTGAAATTATACATATATACTGATACATTAAAAGGACACTATTTGATTGTACCAGATAAGATCAGTGTTTTAAAGTCTATTATGAACATATAGGGTATAAGTGCAGCGCCCTTGAGGTGATATTCTCACGAAAACGGTGCTATATAAATTATCCACGTTACTAATAATAATATATTGTATTACTGATGTGTTTCAGAAATCACTTCAGAATAATTAACCATATCCATTGTAAAAATATCCTGTTGCACAAATTATTGGCACTGATATTTATTGTTTATGGTCCCCCAGAGAAAAGAATTGTTGCTTATTTCAGAAAAAAATTGTTTAAGCAAATAAATTCTATGCTAAATTAAAAAATAACATATATAGAGATAGTGACATAATAATAAACAATAAAACAAAAGAAATTTTAGCAATTGTGTCATCAAATCGAGTAATTTTAGTTACAAAAATATGTTGCTAATTTATTACACAAAAACTATTTTCGACTTGCATGTAATTATTACAGAGGAAAGAATTTAAATATGTTTGCATTTATAGGCGCCATCCACATTATTTATTTATTATATGGATGATTTATATAGCGCTGTTTCGCGATTACAAATCACCCCAAGAGCGCTTAAAGTATGGGTTAAGTGATAGGGAGTATACTTCAAACAATGTTGTGAGTTAAAATGATTTAATATCAGAGTAATTACCATTTGCAGATCCAGAGGTGATGTGTTGGTCCAATGTGAGAATGGAAGGATTATTTTGGTTTGTAGGTGTTGTCGATGGAGTATAGGTTATAGTTCCTTCTTGAAGACTTTTCGGTTGCACCAAATATAATCTGATAACCGTACAGATATTACAGCTTTCATTCACATTGCCATTCCCGTTTCCAATGTGAGAATTTTCCAAATCATTGTCCTGTTAAACAAACATATACAATTATGAAAGTGAAATATATAAATGCTTTATAAATATCATCTCTTATATAATAGTTACGCTTCACCTCTGATGGGATATCATTATCGATTGGCGATTCGCTCTGAGAATCACCCATGATGGCTTGATGATATGGATCTGAGCAACTGGATGGACATTTGAATGCTTTGAGTCCTGGAAATAATTTAGAATGTGAAATTCTCACCCAATTTTAACCACTAAGCAAACTAGTAATTGTATTATGACTGCCACACAATATCCATAACATGCACAATTCATACACAAAAACAGGAATATATATTATATTTGGATAAAAAAAAAACTTTAACAGCATCCTCAAATATTCCATTTCTGATAATCTGCGTAATAATGAAGGTACAATTTGGTGGGAGGATAAACAAGTGAGATGGCAATATTTACAATATGACACTAATACATATGAAATCAATTCAACAGTTCAATATGATTTTTATATTAGTGTCAGTAAATATAGCAATATGTGACCATTATAGTTTATTTTGTTTTAATTAAAAGTTTAGATCTAATGAAATATTTTATACAATTTAAAACAAAAGTTCATAAAGGTATGCAAATGATTTTATCACAAACTTTAGTACAAAATCAAGCATGCATATTATATATGGGTATATATTGTATTCAAGATTATATTGTATATTACAGGACATACCAGCGTCGACAATCCCGAAGCTTAAAATCGGATTCGGCAGTAAGAATTGTGAAACACTTTTACAACGAACACCATCTTCCGAATAGTTATCAAATTTTAAAACAAAGAGTATTCTTCTATATACATCTGAGAGCAATAAATACTCTGCACTTCTATCAAGCCCAGTTTTGAATGCGATTGTTGGTACATCTGGGCTCGGCGCAAATGAAATGGTCTGAAGACACGCCCAAGATTTGCAAGACCAAATCTTTAAAATCGTATTATTGTCACAACCTGTTACTGCGTGTTTCCAAAACTGCCTGGAAAATGTCATTTTCATATTACTGTACAGGCAAACACCATAATGGAAAATGTTTTTTGTAAGATTAATCTATGTGATTATTGCATATCTGTAGTAAACATCGATTCATACTTACTCTGTATTGTATGCTACATGGCTATCTAGGAAAAATAGACATGACAGAGGTTTCCCATCATGAGGTGACCATTTAAACAAACACCGAATTTCATCTGTGTGTTCATATACCTGTAAAAAGTTACGCTATACAAAAGATTAAAATTAAATAAATATAAAATAAGAATTTTAATAAAATACAAACATATATTATGAGACAGTTTTAACAAAATATTCCAAACAAACTAACATCTCTGTCAAGAAACATTAAAATAGACTAGAAAAATACTAAACTATTAATCAATGTAAAAAGATAAATTAATAATTCTACTAATATTAGAGAACTTATTTGTCATTGCATGTTATAGAATAAAAAATTAATAAACAACCTGGAAAAACATAACGAAGCCATCCAATGAAGCTGTTGCCAAAGCACTTCCATCAGGAGAAAACGCTGCTTCGATAATGGGTAAAGTATGAGATTTGATGGAAAAACATATGTTTGGTGTATCACTATGTAAACGTGCACCTCCTGCATAGTTTGCAATTAAATGTCCAACATTCCAGATACAAGCTGAAAAGATTTTAAAAGTTTTGAAATACAACATTTCAAATGTGTGAAATTATTTCATCCATCTGGCGACCAATTGATGTAATTTTTGAATTTTCAATGTCTGCAAAACTTTCTATTTTATAGTTTTGACATATGACAATAATATTCAATTGTAAACATTTGGGTTTGTAATAAAATTGTGTTAATCTGATTCAAAAATGACAAAATTCGAGTAAAAAAGCACAATTTCTAGGAAGTTTTCATTTTCTGTAAGAAAGCAGTTGCTGAAGCTCATGATAGTAGTGCTCCCACTGATAAATCCTGCAGTCTGGTTTTAACGTTTCAAAAGGAATAATTTCAGTGTTGACAAATCTTGTTTAGGTTAGCCGAAGTTCAAGGATAAGAAATAGTAGACATTAATTGAGGAAGATCTGTAGCAAATGCAATATGAGATCATACAATCATTGAACGTTGACAGATCAACAATTTCTATGCGTTTGACAGCCACGGGAAAGATTTAAAATGAAGGAAGGTGCCATACGAACTGAAAGCAAAAAATATCAAAAGGAGAAAAATCATGTCTGGATTTTCCGCATTATATTGTGACTGGAGACGAAATAGAGTGAATCCATTTGCAACCCAGGAGTTGCAATCCTATCAACATCGACATCTAAGTGGAATATTCACAGCAAAAAAGAAAGCCAAACTATCGCTCTATCACCTAGTTTTACCAACAATTGGTCAGTTTAAACAATGCATTGAAGAATAAATGCCAGAACATGCAAAGACACAATCAAGTGATCTTCCAGCATAATAACACTCAGTTACATCCAATAGGATTGTGAAGGATACTGGAGCACTTAGGAGCACTGGGATGTTTTACCTCAGCCAACATAATCACCAAATTGGCTCCGTCTGATTATCACTTGTTTAGATCGATAGTATACGGGGTTGAGGAAAAACACTAACAATTATGAATAAATAGAGAAATGGCTTAATGAATGGGTGAGGAAGAAGAGGAGAAAAGTAAAGGATGTACAACTATCAAAAGATATGTATCAAGTATAGTTGTCGCCTTTTTGTTCACCAATGTGAGAAATATTCATTTTAGAATTTACCTTTTAAGCTGTGTGTAGTGACAAGAAGTTTAGATCCATCTTCCTCAGTTCCCGAATCAGCGTCGTCATCATCAGGAATATACGGGCACCATACTATGCGATGATCTATTCCAATTTCGCTAGTAGCGCTAGCAATGTTCAGCAATAATGTGCATCTTTATAAAGAGAACGAGCAATATTATTTTAAATGGTTTCGATAATAGATATCGTTGAAGCCACAGCAACACTATGTATCTAATTTTTTTAGAAAAATTAGGTTTCGGTATGATTTTATGTGAAATCTTGCACGAAATAGATTAAGTTAGTTAATTTTAAGCTAAAAAAAATAAAAAACATAATTTTTTTTAAAATGAATGAACCAAAAAGTAATCACTGAAAAAATGCTACATATAGATTTCATTGCGACCCCAAAAATATTTATACCACTTATAATATCACATCAAAAATTTCATCAATGATTTATTTTTCAATAAAAGGCTTTTTCTACTCTTCTGAAAAGTTGTCAAAATTGAGATAAGTGGTGATGCTGTAGCAATGATATGATATCACATTTTCTTGTATATATTTTACAATAAACAATCTCACTGCTTCTTAAACAGGAAGGCAGAGAAAATCTAGTGCCACACCTCTCTATACTAACTGACATTTCTTGCCTCATCCTCGTTCGTACATCTCACATGCATACTCTGCGATTATTTTATTTTTTACGACTATGAACAGAGCCATTGATTAATAAATGAATAAAGTCTTTATTCTGTATAAATAATGATAAAAATAAGTGAATATATATGAGTAAATTATATTTTAGCAAAGTAGTTTAGGACTGCTTGCATAGATTAATGAGCTATCCCTCGCTTATCCAGAGGCTCAAAGTTGCAGCCCCAGGCAGTCTCGCTGAGAGTTATCTGGGACTGTTTCTCTCATTGTTTCGGAATTTGATTGTTCTGTTGTGGTGGAGAGCAGTGAAACTAGGCAGTCTTTGATCTTGGATAATCAGTAGGCATTATTGTTTTGCACCCGAAACTGGTTGTAGGGTAGTACAGAATGCCACGAAGAGTATACTGTATCTCCAAATCCTGCTCGTCTTCCAACCATTCAAATTCGATTGAACCTGTGAACTCCAGTACTTTAGTTAAATTTCTTATTCACTACACCATGCTGTCGGAAAAATACTTGGCTAAGAACAAAAAACTGTTCTGCGCCTTTATTGACATACAACCGAGTAGTAAGATCTAAGCTATGGGAGGTTTGGTCTGCATATGGTGTGAACGACAAACTGATCCGTGCGGTCGCCTCACTGTACGATGGCAGCACTGCACGTGTCAGAGTTAACAGAGGCACTACGGAGCGGTTTAGTATTACGAAAGGAGTGAAACAAGGGTGTGTAATGTCTCTGTGGTTGTTCAACCTATATATGGACAATTGCATGAAAGAGTTGAAAGAAATGAATGTAGGTGCAGACATGAATGGAAGGAAAGTGTGCTGTTTATTGTATGCAGATGATGCAGTATTAGTGGCGGAGAATGCAAGCGATTTACAAATGTTAATTACAAAGGTAAATGAGGTGTGTAAGGGTAGTGATTTACTGATGAATGGTAGCAAGTCGAAAGTAATGGTATTTGAGAAGGGTGATGGAACAACTGAGTGTAAAATAAAAGTTGATAATGAGTAATTAGAGTAAGTTGAGGAATTCGTATATCTGGGAAGTATGTTCACGAGGAATGGTAAGTGTGAAAATGGTATCGAAAGGTGTATGAAAGCAGGGAATAGAGTGAATGGTGTACTAAACACTGTTATATCAAACAAGAAGCTAAACAAGAGTGGTCAGATGGCAGTGCATACGGAGTATTGGTGCCAACTTTGATGTACGGAAGTAAAGTGTGGACATGGCAGAGAAGGAATGAAAGTAGAATTAATGCTGTTGAGATGAGACCTCTTAGAAGAATGTGTGGTAAAACAGTTTATGACAGAGTAAGGAATTCAGATATAAGGAAAGTGTGGAGAGGGTACGAGCGTTATTGAAAAAATGAAGAGAAATTCCTTGAGATGGTTTGGGAATATTGAACGAATGGATACCGAGAGAGTAGCATGGAAAATTTACGATGCAAATGTTGAAGGTATGCGACAGAGGGGCCGCCCAAGGAAATCATGGCATGAACAGATTAACCAAATTCTAATCTATGGCTCGGTTCGTAGTCGTGATAATTGCAGAGTATGCATGAGGAGATGTATGAATGCATGAGGAGATGTATGAAAGGTGGATGAAGCAAGAGATGTATGCCAAGATAATGGTACGGTGCTCGATCCTCTCTGCCTACCCCTGTATTGTGTATTGTAGTGTATTGTACTACACCAAGAGGCTGACATAAAAGGATGTATGATTATCTAGTGGTTATCCCTGTTAGTTAACTTCATAACAGAAAATTTGAAGTTTTCAACCAAATTGGATCAAAACAATATTTTAACAGACAATCTTCAATTATAAAGAGAATGAATCATTCATTGTGAATCATCAAGTGAACATGAACAAAGAGATTTGATAAATATGTAAAATGTTGACCTAGCTTCTAACCCCACATATTCAATTTGTTCTTTGAAGACAAGTTAGTTGGCCTGGTGGTTGAGTAGTTAAAGACACTTGACAGCGTTGGAGGAACGCTGGAGATCATGAGTTCGAATCCCGCCGAAGTGTAAAAAAAGCATGTATATAAAAAAAGGCATTTTTATTGAGATTTTAAATATGTGTGTAAGAATAAATTTAAAAAATCAAAAACAGCTCAAAAATTCATTTAAAAATATATTCACTCTGGACTGGAAAACAGTGCTAGATCTGGTATTGCCCTGGAGCAATACTACTGTTCAGTATTGTAAGCCACATGAAATGGATTTATCCATGTTTCGTAACTAGAACTGAATAACCAGGTTTTCAATCTCTCCTCCGACTGCTACACAGCATTTACACAAGCAATTGTACAGTATGTTACAGACCCAAACGGATGGTGGTGTTATGGTGTCTCATGTGTAGTATAAGATATAAAAAAACATGTACTCATTTCTCCTATTCATTACCCATTCAATGCTGAAAATTTGAGGGATTGTCTCTATTGTCATGCTGAAGTCTTGATGCATGTCCAGGTAGAAGTCTTGATGCATGCATTTCCTGATGAATTTAACCATTACACACATATTCATAATGTGTATGCGTTTTCAGCTCAGTGAAATATCTAAGAACGTACTAACGCGTTTTCAGCATTGAGTGTGTTCATAAACTTAATAAAAAGTAAAACAAATTAAATAAAAATTCTTACACAATCTCTTCAGGTTTCAGCTCAATATTATGGATGAAAATATTTCCACCTTCATCGATGCATGCTAAAATAACTTGAGAGCTGATGAATGCAAATGATAGATCCTGAACTTGCCCTTGCATTCCTTTGAGAAGCGATCTGGCATCAGAAGACCTATGGGCTACGCGAACCATCCCATTCCAAGTGCCAGTATTATTTGGCGAAGGCACTATAAAGATGAAATAGAACAATTTAATGGCAATGTATTAATTCTACATACAACATTCATAATATATCTTTCAAATTGTAATACCTTTAATGCCGTAAGCGATAAAATTTCCATCCATGTGTACAGCCACAAGTTGCCCGCAATAAAGGCGGTGTCCCCAATTGAAATCGACGATATTTTTCAGTTTGACTTTGGAGCTACCGTGGTTGTGGTTTCCTCCGCTGGAAGCCACAATGACATTCCTTCCACTGATTTCGATACTATTATTGGCGTCATTGTTTGAAAAATTCCTAAACATGTAAAAGAAAGGGTGAATGAATCACTCATATATGTACAATTTTGTGATTGGATAGAACCGCTTCGAAATATAACTTACAATATTTGCGGACTTGTAAGAGCCACTGGCGGTGGTATTGCTGGGCACGAGTCTTTTGGATCCTTCTCCATGATACCTGAAACATCATAATTTTGAAGCGACAATATTAAATGCCAGTCACAGGGAAGATTCAGAAGTTCGTCAACCTGATAAAGGTAAAACAATAAAGTACAAAGAAGAGGCATAACCGGTTAAAAGCATATTTAAATCAATAATTTACCTCTAATGTATGAAAATATAAATCGAAATATATCACGAAAACTAGCGGCAAGTCGTATCAGACATGCCATAGATTCACAGTAAATGAAGATAAAAGTTAACGTTATGTTTATGATACGGATCCATAGACAACTAAAGAGATCGTTCATGTATTCTTTCTAAACCTTTATCTCGTTCAAGATGATGATCGCTATTCCTAGTCATTCTCTACTGAATAAATCAGTGTATGGTGACAGAATCTTTTTAGGAAAACAAATGATATTTCTGCTCTCCAATGTCACTTTGACAAACTCAAAATTTTAACATTTGGGTTCTCAAATCTGTAAAACCAATTATTTTAGCCCCCCCCCCCACATCTCGACAAAATATATTCAGAATATATTTTCATATTCAAAACTCTTCAACTGAATATTTTCTTTCAAAATAAATATTTAATTATTTATTTATTTAATAGCACATTGTACCAAATACAAGAAAAAAGAAATAATAAACAAGAAAAAGAAGTAATAATAAAGAAATAATAAACAAGAAGAGAAATTAATAATTAATGAAAGACTTACAATAATTTATAGTATGTGGGATTGCCTTTCAACATTCTCTGTATGACCAAACTACTTTAACATTTTTCTTTATTTTATCAATCACACTCATACCCGCTTTACATTTTTTCTTTTTTATCTACATTCTTTACTCTGTCATGCATTGATTGGCCAAATATTCTTTCAAAAGATTTCATTTCCATAGCTGTTATTCGTGGCTCCTTTTAAAATTGTTTTGAACCGACGGACTTTATGGCCTCTTGGAGCAAATACTTGTTTTAAGATTCAACTATTTAGGTATATTGTGTTCATCTAGCTCTGTATTCTAAAGAATAAGTCACCTTTTCACCGATGATTTTTTGTAAAACGTTAGGATTTCTGTATGTTACTAATTACTTCTTTCAGCACCATGAAATTAAGAAAAGCTCTTCTGCGCTGCTCTCTTGTTTGGGTAATGAGTCTATTATTTCAACTGATGTGCATATTGAGAAGGCAATTTGAATCATTTCCTAATGCATTGTGGGAATATGGAGAGACAGTAGCATTTATTTTACTTTTTTTCTTCTGCTAGCTCCAAGACTATTCCATACATCAATGTTACATACATACATAACATCACGCCACTTCTCGATAGGGGTAAGCAGAGAGAATGGAGCGCCACTTGTCTCTATCCTG
>JAPMAF010000701.1:0-13251 GCA_026537445.1 Silvatares holzenthali | reverse complement strand
ATATATAAATCAATAAGCGGGTTGTATTTTATGGTTAGACTTGTCACCTTTATGTTAATTTAATTAATATTTTTATTCGGTCGCTTGTCTCTTATTCCTCTTGCGTTTCTCGATCAGAAGGTATTAAGCTTTGATTTCTTCAGTTTCTTTTTAATGGCATTCCGAGTTTTATCGATCGGAGCCATTCATAGTTTTTTCAGCACCCCGCTCGTGATAACCCAGTTTCCTGTCTGCCGGCCATTAAATTTCTCAATGAGTTTAATTTCACCGGAAATGCGTAAAGCCGCCTTAATGGAACCGGAAACGATTCGGCCTTATTCGTGAATTATTGGTGAAACTGTTTCCACATCGGTATTTCATATTCCTTTGGACGTTTTTGGATTCTCGATCGGTCTGTTTTTCATCAGAGAAATTGAATTAACTGGCCGGGTTTAATTTGCTGCGTCGTTATTAAATCGACGGTCTTTTGTAACGTTTTGTTTCTTAGCAAAATTCCGTTTCTACACTTTCCTCATCGTATTGTACTGGAATTACTTTTATATATAGGTCGTGATTCTTTAAAATAATAGATCGATTGTGTTCTGAGTGTTCTCGCGATTCTTGAGACAAGGTGATTCTACATACATTTTTCATCTATAGTCTAGAGGATACAACACTCTGAGTGATAGAATAAGAAAGGAAAATATCAGAGAAGAATGTCTATTAAAAGAAACAATCACGGAGAACATGAGAGTCAGTTGTTTGAGATGGTTTGGACATGTCAAAAGAATGGCAAATAAAAGACTAGTAAAAAGATCTACAGCGCGAATCTAAGTGGAAAAGCAGTAAGGGGAAGGCCTAGAAAATCTTGGCCAGGAGCATGTTTCTCAACTTCTTAATGAAGGTAACGTAAGAAGCTCCAACAACCGTCGTGCGTATATGACGAGATGTATGAACATGGAGGAGGCAAACGGTGTGTCAGGATAGAGACAGGTGGCGCTCCATTCTCTGCTTATCCCTATCGCGACTCGGTGAAATGAGTGTATGTATGATTAAACTGCTGCCCTAGATTCTGATGTCACGAACTTCTAGGCCTTTTACTCTGGATGATGAGATATAGTATACCGTACTATTCATGATGTCGCATTTTGTGTCAACAGTATAACAGTTTTTTTTTACTTTCAACTGTTTTTGTTTTAGGTTTTTCGTTCGCGACATCACTTCGTTCGTCGTATTCATTATATTAAAACCGATTCGGAGCATTCTTCTCTATACCCACCTTTCGGAAGACCCCAGTATCTTTAATGTAGTCTCTACGAGTATTTACGCCTCTGTACAATATGGAAGGGCGGAAAATCATTGACATCTCATCATTCTCATCCTTGACGCTAAGTTAAGATTGTTACTGCGCAACACTTTCTTAAGACGCATCAAATTGTATATGATGGCCTTCAGAGCGCTCATGATACAGTGCCACTTTATATTTTAGAGTTATGTAGACGAAACGTTCTCAGCAGTAGCTACGCCCAAGTTTTGCGGTTGAGCGCGGGTTGACTATATTCAATCGTTAGTTAGTAAAATTCTATTTTATATTCATTGTCTATAATCACTAGATATTTTAGAATCAATCCATCCAACAAGTGGCTATAGATAAATAAAAAATATTTTACAAAAATGAAGAATATTAAAGTAACTGAAGAAAAAGTGAAATATATTGTGTAAAGCGTCGCTGTGATGGACTGTCGCTGTGACTTTTCCTATGAAATGGGGCTATATTCGTATATTGTTATGCACCTAGCAAATAGAATACTTAGATCGTAGGCTTCTATCTGTATATTCTCGGATGCCCACGTGTTGTTTACCAGTGACGTGACATGCCTATAGGTACGGGAATACTAAGAGAATGCACCGAGTGAAGTTTTTCATATGCGTTGTTAGTTCATACTTTACGACTCGTTTTCACTGTACAAGCATATTGCTCGTGTCATACCCACATAACTTGTCGGGCTCTTATCTTTTCATAATTTATAAAAATCGTTTATTTCGTCCATAACTAAATGTTTCAACGCGGCGCGGGCCGTTAGCCGTACGGGCCCTCTGCTCGTAATTTATTCAAATTTTTCATGTTGTTTCCAGGGTATTAACCATCACTTAAGTAATTTCTCGATTTCTTCCCGTTCTGATGTCAGAATATTGCTTTCATCTCTCCGGGTGGTCATTTACATGCCCTCTTATTTTCCTCTCTCTCTCTCTCTCTTTTTCTCTTTCCCTCTCCGCGGCGACTTTCTCCACCCCTCCACCCTCCCGCGTCCCCAGGCCGCCCGCCGGCCCGGGGTACCGGCGCAACTAGGGTTTTCTATCCCGACACAAAATGACGATCCCGGGTAATTATTATATTTTTTATTAGGTCTGCCAACAGATACGACATTATTAACTATATATTAACAATTAATTTCAGCCTGACTTATTTAGAATGGCAATCCAGTTACAGGTAAACTCGTCATACACAACGCATTACGGTCACTTATTCCACAACTCTGAATAAAGGACGATAAATTGTATATAAAAGAACATTGTATATCAAAGACCAAAAAATACTGTATTATATATTAAAGGAAAAGAAAATTCAAGACTTCAAAATTAAACGAACCGTAAATTGTATGTAAAAGAAAAAATACTATACTATATATTAAAATAAATAAAAAAATAAATCAAGAATACGACATTGAATAACTTTATACTACACATGACACCACTATCCGTTTGGGTCTGTAACATTCAGTGTAGATGCATATGTAAATGCTGTGTAGTAGTATGAAGAGAGAAAAAACTGGTTATTCAGTTCTATTCACGAAACATGGATATACCCTTGAGGTGATATTCTCACGAAAACGGCGCTATATAAATTATCCATGTTAATAATAATAATCCATTTTTCGTGGCGTGCAATACTGAACATTGGTATTTCTCCAGGGCAATGCAAAATCGACCACTCTGCCAGTCCAGAGTGAATGCACACAATGCAAAATCTGAATCGTAATATGCAAACTACAACATAATATTTTTTTTTTCCATATCAAGAGGAGGGGTGTGCATCCTACTCGTTAGTAATGTAATCGACATCATTATGTTATTAATGGTATAATTGATTTACCACATCGCGTTCTATCTAAAATGAAATTATTTTCGCTGAACTCCGTTTATGGCAATTTAACTTGGATCCTCCTTGGTTGCTCCAAGTCATTGTTCTAATTCGTCGTCACATTTTCTAATTGGTTTCGGTAGTTTCAATAATAGACTTTATCACTTGGTTCTATCGGTCTCATGCTAGTTTTGTAGCGATAGAGTACACATAGATAGAGAGGAATAAATGCGGTTCTTGAAGAGTCCCATGTTAGAAGTGAGAGGAAACACAGACAGCGGAAAGTCATTCCACAGTCAGACCGTCTCGCACAAGAAAGATTTAGAGAATTTATTAGTTCTCATGCACTCAATATCAACTTTGAAGTGGTGACTGGTGTTCTCAAAACGTGTAACTCTGCCTAACACAGAAACCTGATGAATCAGTGATGCCAGTTCCCGAGAGCATCTTCCATGAAAATATCGGTAAAACAAGCAGATCATCCCGACTTTTCTTCTGTGCTCTAACGGCTGAAGACCAATAGAGAGGGCTAGATTATTTATTAAACGAACAGCACGCTTTTGAAAAATATTTTATTGCTGCCCTTCTACAGCAGCTCTGTGCAATTTTTGTAACATGACTAAAGCCAATAATTGATTTGATTTGATCTGAAAAAATAAAGAATTTTATTTACAATGGAAAACCGTGAATTCACCGATGAAAAAAAGCGAAATGCTAGCTCACTTCGTTTTGCAGTCTAAATCCGTTTTTACAAGGTGAATCCGGGATTGCAGATCTTGTAGTCGAGATCCCTGTTCGTGCATCTCTCCATGCCGCCTCGATGGCCCTTCCATCGTCATTTGTTCTTCTCTCTGCCGCTTTTAGTATCGCCGAGCTCGTTTCGGTTTGCACCGGCGCGACGCATACTTCCAAGTCTGCATATTTCAGTCGCGGGCAACTGTTTCCGATCATTCCTCTCCAATCTCTTCATTATTCGCTAGCATTTTCCTTATAGAAAAAAATGTAACAGGTTTCGTTTCTACGTTTGCTCATTGGGATCTACCTAGGAACCTACCTATCAGAAAGAACGTTCCCAAACGCACTCTTGAAACCGAAAGGAGTTAAGTTCTAGAGAAAAAGAATTAATATAGGGAGGGAAAGTCTCACCACATACCCGTACGGGACTTATTATCCTGTCATATCTGTTTTCTCATTCTTCGTTCACTCATTCGTCTATAATTTTTTTCTGTCACCTATTTTCACAAACACAGATATATTTGCCATACAATAAATCAATCGAGTTAAAACAATTTAAACGAAAGGTTGTAAAGAAATATAAGAAAGAGATGGGGGAGGAATGAAAAGTAAACAATACGCCCTCATTGGGCAGAGAAAAATAATAAAATTCTTGAGAAGAAAAATGAGAGAAACTACATAGATGTGGTTCTTCTCATTTTTTATTGCTACCTTTTTACATACATAACATCACGCCAAGTCGCGTGCGTGTATAACGAAATGTGTGAATGTGAAGGAGGGAAGAGGTATGTGTCAGTATAAAGACAAGTGGCGTTCCATTCTCTCTGCCTACCCCTTGATTTTATGTTACGAAGAATTAATTTAACCTGAGTGATTTTTGAAAAGTTCAAATCCGCGGACTGCCATTTCTCTTAATCCCGAAGTCTTCAACCAGTGCATACTTCCGGTTAGTATAACTAGAGTAGACATAATGGCTGATCAAGCAATCCTACCATATACTACTACTGGCAGAGAGGATTGTGATTCTTGTAATAACACTCAGAGACGAGAAAAGAAATGAGATGATTCACATCTAAACAAGGTTGAAGTAAAAATGAAATGGTTATGTTACCCAAACGTCAAATGATAGATGGACGAAGAAGGTGTTGCAATCATGGAACAAAATACCTCCAGAACGCCCACCAAAGTATGAATAGAAAATATTAGAAGATTTGCCGGAGCTCAGTGGATGAGACAGTTGTTTCGGTGAGAGGCGTGGTGGATACGAGGGGATACCTGTGTCCTGCTGTGGATAGAATCGGGTTAAAAATGGTTTTGAATATCTTACATTGAATAATCTGCTGTCCCACCACATACCCGTATTGCATCTGGAAACGAATTAAGTTTTCTTGTCAATACGCACGTCAGTTGAAATTAAATGACTCGTTACCCAAACGAGATAGCAGCCCGGAAGAAGCTCTCAACTTCATGACCCTTCACCTTTAGTGCTAAAAGGAGCAATCGATAAGGGTATCGAGAAGATACCTTCACAGATTACGAAATAATCATCAGAGAAAGGGTGTCTTCTCTGGAAGACTGTGTCTTTTCCTCTATCAGTGTGAACCTGTAATTGGCTTTTTGTTTCAATCATGTGTTTTTATTAATATTTTTGTAGCTGTTGGTTTGCCAAATAAATAAAAATAGAAATAAATAAAAATAAAATAAGACTGGGGTAGCTGGAGACAATGTCATCAAATAATTGACAAAATCTTAAAAAAGCCACGAAGTCCGCATGTCCAATAGAACCCGAAAAGGGACCACGAACAGCAGCGACAAGCTCCTCCCTATTTTACCTGATGGATGGGTATTCACAAGACAATAAAAGGTGCTCGGAAGTCTGGTTGTTATCACCACAGAACTGACATGAGGCCGATGGAATAAGGTTAAATAATGCAAGTCTACTATTAAAGCTACCGTGGCCAGTTAGGATGTCCAATAACTAGGAACAACCCAGGAGGATCGGGGTCTGAACCTCACGTCAGGGAAGAAGTTAAATGTGGTCCTACCGGCGGATGAGGTGAACCAAGCACAAAGTAAGGCTTCCATTGTGGAGCTTTCGATAGAACGAGAACGATCTTACATTGTATCCTCAAAACGTTTCATCCTGACTTTTAAACTAAATGTTGACGGTCAACGCCTCTATAACCTACGGCGTGCAGATGCCATCCCAATCAGAACGAGGACGAATGGATTGAAGTATGTTTTGGATTAATCTTATTCGAAATGAATTGAAAGAAAGTCAAAGTTACGCGTGTAAAGAAGGCAGAAAATAGGCAGCCTTAAAGCAATCTCAAACATGGCCTTTAAATCTCCGGGACGATCTCTAGACTAGAATATATTTATATACGCGAGTATTGTTGATAAGTGTTATTCGAAGAGATAGAAAGAAAAATGACTGAATTAAGAAATGTTCAATGTTGCTGTTATCAGAGGACTGTTGCTAAATTGAAATGGAACTAATCTCACATATCTGATTGTATGACAAATCATGTTGTGGTGATTATGGTAGTAAAGGTTGTCCACATATACGGAGACAGGTTGGCTTTGTGGAGTTCTTTCGTGAGCATGAAGAGATTCAATATGTTGAAAAGAAAACTAGTATCCATACTGCGCTAGAGATTTTTACAAGCTCAGTGTAAATTGACGGCCTCTACTTAAGGTTTTGAAGAATAAATCTATCCGATCTGGGGATTCTGAGTTTGCTGCGACAACGCCACATTAAAAAAATGCTTTATCTATATTCTCTGTGTCTCTTTCTCTAAATTAATGAAATTACCGTTTTTTAGATTTTCCAAGATACTTATTCTCAATCATATTTTGTTTGCATGGTTTTCACGGACAGTTTATTTAAAACATGTAAATTTATAAATTGTATCAAGATTTTTCACGAGTTTCAAATGAGGCAAGAAACTCACTCTGCTTTGTGTATGACTACATAAATATTATTTATAGCATATATGTAGATTGAATTTCTTTCAAATATTATTTTTTCCCTTCAGCCTACTGTCACTGTTGATTATGCATTCCTCGCATCTCACCACTGCCGCTGATCCGCCGCTGTTCTTATTCATATTTTCCTTCATGTTCAAGTGTTGCCAGCAACTTTGTCCTATTTTTTGTTTCCGTTCCAGCTCTCATATAGTTTCATCCCCTTTTAAGAATTGCTATTCGGACTACTACATTAATCACGTTAGTTCTCCAGCGTATTTCCTCGTTCGAGATACTTTATAATGTTTTCTGTCTGTTCGGGGGCTGTTCTCTGTCTTGCAGCGTGTGCCCGAGAGCCCGAGAGCACGAGAGGGTAGAGGGCACTGTCATTGCCATGTCATGGCACCAGCAGCGACGTGGCCACAGCCTCTACGTCTGCCATTTCCAGTGCCATTGCCACTGCCACTGCCACTGTCACTGCCACTGCCACTGCCGCTCGGAGAAAGTACCACACCGAGTGAGTGGATTATTAATTCCCATCGAGTGTCCGAACGGCCACGCGACCCGCCACGAGACAAGTTACAAGCTACAAGCTACAAGTCACAAGACGACAAGAGTAATAGTAAAGTAAGCAATAACAGCTCGGGCAAGAAACCAATAGTTGCGTTATATAACGACTCGCCGCAGACACGGTGTCGTCGTTTCAGAATGCCGGTTTATCTCCGGCCGGGTCCAGCAATAAAGATTGACCAGCTCTGCAGCATTCCATCCTCCGGCTGCGGTGGTCCAGCTGGCGGCGGACGGCGACTCCGATGGGGTCGGCATGCGGTTCGTTTCCCCGCGCCTTCCCTGCGACCATCGGCTGCCCGCTGCACCGCGGCCGGCGCGGGCGGGTCGGCCGGGTCGGCCGGTTTCGCCAGTCCGGCTCCGAATTTCGCCAACGACGAATTAATTAGGTTGTCAAATACCGTATTGGACGGTGACGGATAATAGCTCATCGGAGAATATAGGCCGCGCGCAGGCGGACACCGAGCGGCGGCCTGAGAGGCGGGCGGACACCGGGCGTCCGCGTTCGTGCGCAGCCTTTCAGCGATCCGAAGGAGTCTGGGCGCCATATCGGACGATAGAAGTAGACAGCTGAAGAACTGGCGATCCATCTCAATTTCTCTGTATTCGTAATATTTTACAGAAGTGAATTAAAGCATCCGAAGAACGACGGGTGTAGCATTTAATGGTGAGGTGACCTATGACGCCAGTCATTTGCGCTAAAAGAGTGGGTGCCGAATTGAAGAGCAAAAAATGTAAATCTGTGATCAGAATAGTGCTTCCATATGGATCGGAATGCTGATGAGTTGCATACGCTTAGATACATAGATACTAGAAGAGACCAAATTTGGAAACCCAGCTATTAGAAATGAACGCGAATGATAAGGGAGGGTTTCTTACGAGACGGTTTGATTCCGTGAACCGAAGCGCGCGGAATCTGGATCTTACGAAATAGGTGGCAGTAGATTGCTGTGCAGATTGCAACAGATAATTAAGAGGATAAAAAAAGAACGATGGCGTGAAAAAACTCCGTGTGTGTGTGAACGATATATGAAATGTAGATCGAAAACAATTGATGTTGTATTGTAGATCGAAAACAATTGTGTGCATTGCAATTTTAAGTAATGTGTTATATTTGACTGAGTTTATACAGAAGTATCATTTTATTATTTTCCTCTGAGAAAGGATGACTCGAAAAAATAACTGTGTAAAGAAAAATTCAATAGATTCAACAACTTGGGATATGATAAAGGAAATTATTAAGTAAGTGAAAAGTGCGGAAGGTTCAATATTGTTATATACGCGTATGTATGTGTATATGTTATATTAGAACGTGTAAGCATCTTATTCTCTCAATTTGCTTTCGCTACAGCGCTACGTGAGCCTCGACTGCCTTCCAACATAATTATCTCTTTATCCAGAGGTTTCTTTCCAGTTCCTTTCACCAAATTCTCGATAGTCCTGAATAGCCCTGTCGATCTATATAAGTTTGAAATAAAATTCTCATTAGACGCGTTGCGCCGTTGGATATCATTTTCTCAGCTAGCTTTAGATTATCCACGATACCTAAGTTTTAAGAAATTTAACCGCGCTGAAATATTAACGCCGCGAAGTCGTTCCCTGTTTGATTGTATAAAAATTTGTAGCGATCTTACTGAAAGTCCAAATCTCCGATGCACACGTCCGCACGAACTGAACTACAGTTGACCCTTGTGAATTCTCAATGAATGAATTAATATAAATCTTTGCCGAATAATAGCCAATAAGAGTGTACTCGTACGAGCTCATTGAAACATAACACGTTTGTGGTAATGCAATCTAGATAACTGGATATGATAGCATTCTTTCTGAGTGATACATACGTGATTACAAGAATTGTTGCTGGTTACCGAAGACCACGATCCGAGGCCCAGAGTAACATTAATCTTTGCCGACACGCCGCGCCGATGTAAATCATCGACAAATCCTTCGGTTGTAATCAAACAAGGTGAAAAACGTGCCGCGATATAGAATAAACATTATATTACATTACACACACCACGTGCTCCAGCCATCCGGGCCGGCACACGTCAGCCCGTGCACCGAGCACCCAGCACCGAGCACCCAGCACCCAGCACCGCCGTGGACCGCGTAAAGCAAACTCCCCATTGCGAACGGACATCCCTCGATACAAAGATGGGCATGATTCAATTACTGAGTAATTAGATTTTTAATTTAATTACAAAGTAATTAAATTATAGATTATTATGATTCGATTATACATTATGGAAAACATGGCATGATCAGATTAACCAAATATTGGTGGATGGCTCTGTCCGCAGTCGGAAGAATCGCAGAGTATGCATGAGGAGATGTATGAACGTGGATGAAGCGAGAGATATATGCCAGGACAGAGTGTTATGGCGCTCGATCATCTCTTCTTACCCCTACGGGGAAACAGCGTGAAAGTGTATTGTATTGATTATAGATTATTATGATTATAATCTATAATAAATTAGATATATTATAGATTATTATGTTTCGATTACATTGTAATCGATTATGTAATTATTTATATTTTATGATACTCTCGTTACTCGTGCCCAGTGCCCATCGACCAGGACTGATGCCGGCTGCTGGAGATATCAAAATGTACAGCGCTCTTGAGGTGATTTTCTCACGAAAACATCGGTTCATAAGTTAGTTATCCCCAAAATAAATAAATATAAATCGCGACAGAATATCGTACCCGTGCCAGTAGTTGATCGGATTAATAATGTAATCAAATTAACTTTAAATTATATTACTAATAATTAATTACAGTAGGTACTTATTGCAATCGATTACTACAGTAATCTGTTACAAAGTAATCACATTACAAATTGCAATAGTCATTGTAATTTGTAATCAGTAATTTAAATGCTTTTTGCCCATTACTGCCTCGAAACCATCGCAGGGAACGAATTTCTCATCTCACTTTTCCTTCAGTTTTTCTGTGGTCCATTTTTAAATTCTGTTATTTTTTTATTCTTTGACCACACAATATATTTTATGTATTCAATTAGAATTGAGTTAGGTACGTTAAAAAATTACTTATTTTGAATAAACAATTTAATTTCTTAATGTAGTTTCTTAAAATACGGTTCGGAAAATTTAATTGAATTTACGAATAAAATTTGTTTACTATTAATTTTAAAGACATCTGTGATCATGGCTTGCTGATAAGTCGAAAGTAGTTAGAAGATTAAATTATATAAAATAAATTGTATTCGCCAAGCGAAATGGATTTATCCATGTTTCGTGACTAGAGCTGAATAACCAAGCCTTCAATCTCTCCTCCGACTGCTACACAACATTTGCACAGAATTTTACACACCTAGACGGATGGTGGTGTCGTGGTGTCTTATGTGAAGTTTAACAGTAAAAACTAAACAATTCGATGACTACGAATAAATATTATCTTGGACTACACTACTAGACACTATTGTATTAAAATAAATGTTAAAAAATATAATTTTAAGATATTTAGATCTTGATGTAGATTATAGACAAAATTCATCGGTAAATTGCTACCCTTGCATACATTATATACCTTGGTAATTAATATTTATAAATCGGTTCATTTTTCGCAACTAGTACTACATCATCTGTATACTTCCTTCCATTCATGTCTGGACCTACATTCATTTCCTTCAACTCTTTCATGCAATTGCCCATATATAGGTTGAACAACCACGGAGATATTACACTATTTTTTCACTCCTTTCATAATACTAAACCACTCCGTAATGCCTCCGTCAACTCTGACACATGCAGATATGCCCTTGTACAGTGAGTCGACCGCACGGATCAGTTTGTCGCTTACGCCATATGCAAACAAAACTTCTAATAGCTTTGATTTTACAACTCTTGTGTTATTGTTATTATTATAGCATTTATTATTATTATTGATGTTATTATCTTTTCAGTTTCTTTTATTATTTTTGTGTATTATTGTAATTATTGTTTTAGTTATTATTATTTTATCATTGGTAATAATAAGCACATGTAAATAGATAAATAAACTCGGTCGTACGCCTACTGTAGGTCAATAAAGGCGCAGAATAATTATTTTGGTCTAAGTCATGCATTTTTTCCGACAGCATACGTAACGAGAAGATCTGATCCATGCATCCTTTCCCTGAAATGAAAGAATTAGCACGTTTGTAGTTTGATTTCTTATATTTTCTTAGGTGCTTAATACTGTTCAGTAAATAAATAAAACGCTCTGTAAAATAAATATGTATTATCCGAATTCGCTCTAATCGGGATCTCGCCGTGCCGGACACCGTGCGAGACTGCCCGGGGCGCCACGGGGAGGGGGCGCCAAATACTCCTCCGAGGAGTGGAGTAAAGTGGGCACTGGGCACTGGGCGCCTCTTTGTTCCGGACGCTGCCGCCCTATTAGCATAGCCCCCCATCGCCTACCATACCTGCCTTCTGCTCCGCCGTACCACCGACCGTATTCGGAGTGGAGGACGGACTCCTTAAAGCAATAAGCTCTGAGCTACTTTCCATTTACACGTCTTGGGATAGCATCCTCAACGGATCGTGTATTGGATGTACTGTACCTACTACCGACTACCTACCTCCGCGCAGTGGCGCCCGATTGTATCATTTTTCTATTGGACATAATAAAACGCTTTTTGCATAGGATAATTAAAAAATATATATTTATTTATTTTGCATTTAACTTATAAAGCGCTGTTTTCGTGAGAAAATCACCTCAAGAGCGCTGTACATTTTTACTTAAAGATTTTATTATAACGCATATGAAAATATATAGACTTATTATATAGAAAGATTTATTATCAAATACGCCATCACGCCGTTTCTCCGTAGTAGATAGTCACACTATTCTATCTTGACATACTTTTTTTGCCTCGTTCGCATTCATAAATCTCCTCTTGCATGCCCTGCGATTATTACAACTACGGACAGAGCTATCCATCAATAATTGGTTAACTGATCATGTCATGTTTTTTTTTGGGTGGCTCCCGTGCCTTGTGCTTTCATATTAGCTTCATGAATTTGTCTTATTAGCCTCTCTTTACTATTTTATTTATTATCATTATTTAGGTACACAATTTAAGAGCAGTGCCCAGTTCACTATGTGAAAATACGTATGTTGAAATGAGCTTTAAAAGTGTGTTTATAATTTTGCAGTAAAAACATAAATATTTCAAAAAACATACGATCATTGTCGACTCCGTGGCCAAGTGGTTAAGACACTTGACTAAAGTGTTGGAAGAACGCTAGAGGTCGCGAGTTCGAATCCCGCCGGAGTGTAAAAAGTAATGTATTCACTCTGGGATAGATAAAGAGTGGTAGACCTTTTGTCACCCAGGAGCAATATCACCGTTCACCGTTCAGTATTGTACGCTACATGAAATAGATTTATGCATGTTTCGTAACTAGAACTGAATAATCAGGTTTTCAATCTCTCCTCCGACTGCTACACAGCATTTCCACGTGCAATTACCCAAACGGATGGTGGTGTTTCATGTGCAGTATAAAATAAAAAATCTTTGCGGGCGTATAAATGTTAAGAAGATTTTATCATATACTCGCCAACTATTATACATATGTGTATTTACTTATAAACTAAACTAAAATATTGGTGTGGATTCTGCGGAAACGATGGACCAGAGAAGATTGCAGAGGCTCGAGAGTCGTGCATATGTATAATTGTTGTCATAATTTAGTCATTGTTAGTTTTGAATGTTTAATACTTTCTTGTTTACCTGACTGACGTATTGTCTCATATTGTAATATTGTGTCGATTTATTATTCTTTGTGCTTTGTTCTTAATTATTGTTTTGCATATTATTGTGTGCTTATATTCTTTTTTGCTTATTATTATA
>JAPMAF010000700.1:0-13258 GCA_026537445.1 Silvatares holzenthali | reverse complement strand
AGATGGATGGTGGTGTTGTGGTGTCTCATGTGTAGTAAAAGATAAAAAAAAAATCAAAATCCGTTCTCTGAGTTTGCTCAAAGTCATCTGTTCTGTATTGTTGCTTAATTGATGTCATCATTTTTATATGGCTATTCCATACTGAGTTGATAATAATATTTCAATTTGTACTTTATCGCACACCATTGAATATAAATTTAAAGATTATTGTTTTATTTTTATTTTCTTTATATTTACACTTTGAAATTATCAGGTTGATTTTCCTTTTTGTAATATTAAGGTTGTGGATTTGTTTGGTCTTTTTCTGGGATGAATGTATTTAAATGTAGTAATATTTTTTTCACCAATCTTAACAGTTCACATTTACTTTTGTTGGAGTTATTTATTTTGTTTCAATATTTCCAGTTAGTGTGCTTTGTCTTTATTTAAACCAATATTAATCACAAATCAGAGGGATACTGTTTATACATATTTTTTAAGTTAATATGATGTTTATTTTTTTTATAGTAATACTCATTATACATTTATTTAAATTTGCTTTTTTACTGTATGCACAAAAGTTTAAATTCTACAATTCTTGAACATTTGCTGTATTTGAGTATTTTTCTAGTCAAGCTTAACCACAACTGAAGTAAATAAAAATATAGTCGGTATGCTTGTTATGCGTGAAGTAACCCTAATTCATTGATAGCGAATGTGAACATATCGATATAATTTTTAACTGTATCAGATCAATATTCGTTCAGTCAGTTCAATACAAAGAAAATTAATTTCGTTATGTAGGAATTTGGCAAATATATAGCAGTTGAGATTTGAATGATGCCATATTTTTCAAATGTTGAAGAAATATTTTTTGTAGTTTACCAATTATATTATTGCTGTGATGCATTAATTTGATGTGTGCGCTAGTAATTGATAATTTATAACGGATGGTTGTGTGTAATTTAATTTTTAAAGACAATTTTAATGCATTTTTAATTCCTTAATAGGTTTTATTATTTTCCTAACCTTGTTGTCATAACACTGTTACTGATATATGTTACATATTTAGCATTCATTAGAATTACTATAGAGATAAAAGTTATTTAGCATTGATCTTAATTTGCACAGGTCAAAAATTTAGTTACTGTTTTGTATTACCATGCACTTAGGTACACATTGTTCCTTAATTATTTCTATGTACCATGTAATTTATTAAACCATTTGTTTTTCAAGGGGTTATTATATCACATACATCTAATATCATAAACAATGCATTTCTACAAATAAGTCGTGTGTAAAATTATTTAGTCTGTATATTTATATTTGAGGGTGGTTAGAATTCAAACACTATTTTTGTCAGACAGTTCGGCAAGTTCACAGTTTACATTACTGCAGAACAACAACTTTAAGATTTTTAAACTCATCAGTTGCATTGCTCTACATGGATGATAATGGTTTAGAAATATTGTTTATTTATCAGTGTGGTGCCATTTGGATTGGCTGAAAAGTACTATTCAAACTGCCAACTCGTCTCACACATGGCGACATTTTATTTTAATTCAAAGGTTACCTCATGGATATAAACTCGCACTTGTACATTTTGTTTATTGTACATACAGTGTTAAAATAAAAACATTTAAATAAGTTCTTGTTTTTGTCACAATTCCTAATTGATATTTAAATGTTTGGACATTTTACCACTTTAAATGAACAGTGTAAAAGGCATTGTTACCAGACTCTTTTTAAAATGGCACATGTTATTATCATATAGATCATTGTAATTTTGATTTTAAAATAAATCATAGCTTTTCCAAGGATGCTGGTTATATAGTACAGATTTTATTATTTTGTATGATATTACTGGTAGATCAAATCTAAATTGAAAAACAAGGATAATAATCTTTACATTATCGAATTCTTTATTATTTCTTTTGCCATTATTGAAATGTAAAGAGATTGCTGACTCTCATATTATTAATAACTATATTTTTACAGACTACATATTTGTAGAAATATAAAGTTCGATAAACATTGCTAAGGTAATTGAACATCTTTATAGTCTATTTTGATTTTTTTAAATGAAAGATTGAAATATTTTTATTTCACTTTTTTAATTCATCTCAAGTGCAAGTTTTGTGACATGTAAAATTTGTGGTATTGAATGTATGGTTAGTATACGAAAAAAATATAATTTTTATTCGAAATCTGCTGAGTTTATCTACAAAATTGACAGGGTAAATAAAATTGCTACGTTTCTGTGTATTGTAATATTCATTTCATGTTTTTTTTATCATGTTTTATTTATTATTTTGAATGAGTGTATTTATATGCATATACAGTGTTGTTTGTAGTAAAGAGAAATGTTAATTGTAGTAAACAGAAGCTGGTCATAAGGTATTTTTACAAGTAACACTATTAACATTTTTTATCTCTAGATATTTTGATATAATATATTAAATTGCCTTACTTGGATGACCCTGTGTAATTTTATCTACTACTCACATGGTGGCGAACCTATTGCATGGATACCAGATATGGCATATGTAAAAATCTAGCAGGAGAGCAAATTGAACATATTTTTTCTTTTTGTTTTAGAACATGGCAAGGTTTTTACCATTATTATATTTTATTCGCTGGAAATATGATTCAAAATTAAGTTCTTTTAAAAAAAAAATGGGTTGCATGTTTAAAACAGTTCGCCATCACTACTAATTAATCATCAACTGAAATAATAACCCATTTTTTTAAGATTTCACTGAAAAGTGTGTTTAAAAATCTTTTTAGCAATGAATTTAATAATGATTTATTTTGTATTTAATTGTATTAGAGTTTTGATTGCATTGATATTTCAGTTGGTGGTCATTTAAACATTGCAATACATGAAATTCTTTATACCAAATATATATTTCACCAAATTGAAAATACTGCCGTTTATGTTTGCAGAATTGTGGTATTTTGTGAATAATAATGGTAATGTTTCATCACATCTGATCATAGTCTAATACTTTTTATACATCTCGAACTGAACAGACATAAACTTATTTTATATAAGCATTTTTTCTGGCTTATCTATTATTTACAATTTACTATTCTGATGTTACATACCGTGGGTTGAATTGGAATTTTTTTCAATGAATTGACTCTTGACTGTTTGTATGATTGAAATTATTGACCCGTTTTATGAAAACCAAGTATAAGATAATTTTTACTTGAGCATTACAATGGGTATTGCTTGCATGGTTATAGTGCTGAAAATCGTGTAATTTTATTTTTAAAAATATTTTGTTAATAGCCCAAACTCTACAGTATACTCAACTTCTTAGAAACCAACCTGAATCAGAGTTCATTTAAAAAAAATATATTAAAAATACATCTCTATGATCATTATGAGACACAACACTATCACTAAAGCGGTCTTGTTACAGTGGCCTTTTTTATTAAAATTACTTACAATTGAATTTTTGAATTGTTGAATAGAAACAGTTGAACTTTCCCCAGAGAGTTTACCTGCTGCCCATAAATCTGCTTGGTTTCATTGGTTTGATGACCTGCTGTTAGATGTTTGCTGAATGAATGGCCATCATATATGTTGTCATATCGATAGTATGCTATATAGCACAGATATTTTTGAAAGGAGCACGGAAATTTGCTGAACATCAACATTAATGAAATGCATGGGAGAGGATTTACATTCACTACATTGTCATTTCATTTTTAAAAAAACAATTGCTTTGAAACCGACGGTATGTTTTAAAATATAATAATGTTTGCTAAATAATATATTATACATTTTGTTAATAGCCCTCATCATACTAATGTAAATAAGTTTCATACAAATTATACCAACTATAAAATTTGTATTAAATAAACTGTTAATATTCTAGTTATACTGCAGATGTGCTAGAAAAGTTTTAAAATTATTTTTCATGTTTTCACTTAGAAGCATGGTTACTACGCTAATACCACGTTTGCATTGCCGGTTTTGCTTCGCTAGTTGTGAGTAGTGAAATATCAATAATTATTAATGGCTAAAACTGTTTATACTGGAGTGTTTTCACAGAGTTGACTTTACCCTATGGAAACACTCCAATACAATCAGTTCTAACAAACAATATTTATTGATATTTCATTACCTATGTATTCATAGCTAGTGAAGCAAAACTAGCAATGGAAACGTGGCATAATAATACTAATTAAAATATCACTGACTGTTCTCTTTTATCCATATGCAAATGACTTTTTCAGTAATTTGTGTCTTGACATTTTTTGATAAAATATTAAGGCATTTTATCAAACCAATATTTACAATACCAGAAACATTTTGTCACTATGATTTTCTAAATTTATAAAGTCTGGGAATGGGGGAAGAGTAAGTCACCATCGGGATTTATCAATAATGATATAAACAATGATAGTGATTTTTCAATACTGACATAAACCCATTTAAATATTGTTACAATACACAATTCAGATCAGTGAATTCAGTAACTATTGAACTACTGATACAAATGTTACCACACTGAAAATATTAGCTCAATATTTATTTATTTTGCGGATAATTTATAAAGCCCTGTTTTCGTGAGAGCACCTTTTTTGGTCTTGTGAATACCTATCCATCAGGTACAACAGGGAGGAGCTTATCGCTGCTGTTCGTGGTCCCTTTTCCCCTCCTATTGGACATGTGGACTTCGGGGCTTCTCGGAGCAATTACTTAGCTTTTTCAAGATTTTACCAATTATTTGGTGACATTTTCTTCAGCTAGAAGAAGTCACCCTTTCTCTGATGATTATTTCGCAGTCCGTAAGAGTATCTTCTCGATGCTCTTTTAGCACTAAAAGTGCAGGGCCATGAAGTTCAGGGCTCCTTCCGGGCTGCTCTCTCGTTTGGGTAACGAGTTATTTAATTTTAACTGACGTGCGTATTGACAAGGAAACTCGATTCGTTTCCAGATGCAATATGGGTGTGTGGTGGGACAGCAGGTATTTGTTGCATCATCAGACCAACTGACCATTGCAATTTTTACTAGAGTTCCTTTAGAACATTTATAGGAACAGTTTTTGCAACATTTCTCCTTCACATTGTCATAAGATGCCAAATAATCACTTTCACAATGTTTTATACGCAAACAGTTAATTTTGTCATAGAGCAATACATACTTGTGATATAATTACTATAAACTTACCGATGTAACTAATCATTGTCTTAATGATGATTCTCCATTTTGTCCACAATTTTTACAATTGTTAATAACTTATTCGTTTTCGCATAATATTTTTTCTAGCGCATTTGTTTTTTTATTTATTATATTTAAATATTACTACATCATATGACAGTGTATGTAATTATTATGTATATCTGCAAGTCACTGTTTATTTATCACTAAAATACTGATTAAAATGGTATTTTTTTTAATTAAGGCTTTTTATTTTATAAATCCTTTCACTATAACATACAGTCTGATCCCCTTAGCACCGGCAGTAGGCTGAGACAGGGTGATGCATTAGCTTGCTTATTCTTCTATACTGCATTTGAGAAAGTAATATGTGATGCGAACTTTTAAAATATTTGAATCATATTTACTAAGTCGGTACAGTTACTCACATATGTTGATGATATTGACATTGTGAGATAGTCAAAGATACTGTCTATCGGTCTCGTGGGCGAGTCATTTGACTAAACTTGGTCAAGACATTTGACTAAAGTGTTGGAGGAACGCTGGAGGTCCAGGGTTCGAATCTCACCAAAGTAAAAAAAATGTAACTTAAAATGCATTTTTATATTTAGATTTTAAAAATATTTAAAAAAAATCAAAACAGTTAAAAATACATTTAAAAATGTATATTTATTCTAGATTGGAAAAGAGTGGTAGATCTTTTACCGCCCTGGAGCAATACCACTGTTCAGTATTGGAAATCATGAAATGGATTTATCCATGTTTCATGACTAGAATTGAATAACCAGGTTTTCAATCTATCCTCTTACTGCTATACAGCATTTAAATGTGCAATTGCACTGAATGTTACAGACCCAGAAGAGATGATGGTGTCTCATGTGTAGTATGAGATAAAGATAGCACTATGGGAAGCTTTTGTAGTGCGCTCCTCGGTGAATGTTATGAGACTACAAGTAAATGAGGCTACAACACTAGCCACGCTTTGTATTAGAGCCTACCAATTTTAGGATGTGGAAAGCGTCACCTATGTCGGATTCTTCACCTTGATAAATAAAGGAAACAATATCAGTGAGGGTATACACAAGCGTCTATTAAGAAGCATTATGATTTCGAGAAATACTGTAATGACACTTATCAAACATGTCCTGTTGTTTTTGAGACCTGGTCATTTACTGAAGAAATTATGAAATATTAAAACAACAAAAATCTGTAGATATTTTTGAAAGCAAAATCATCTGCCAAATATTTGGCCCAATTAATGATGACCAAACCAGGACATATAACTAATTCCTCTGTACAGAATTTCTTCGATTCTGTGCAGAGGAATTGTTATATCTCCATACCTGTACAACCTATGTAAAAACACTTGCATGAAAAAAAATAAGGGGAGGAAGTTAATGGAGAGTTTCCTATTCTATGCAACGTTATTGGTGGATAATGATAGCAATTTACTATTAATAAAGAGTATGTGGAGGTGGTAATCTGCTAATGAATGGTAGTAAATAATGGTATTACTCGGTTAATCAAATTCAAACAAATTGGTTCATTCGTAGTCATCATAAATACAGGTCATGTATTAGAAAATGCATGAATGTGAATAGGGATGTATGCAGTGACCAATTTAGTTCTTGAGAGGTCCCAGGCGCCATTTAAATTTGAGGGATTCTCTGAACAATTTCCCTACCTCTATGTACGTGTAAGTATATTGCAACGCCGAGCAACGTCATAAATCAAGACAGAAGATATTGGCGCCCTTTCTAAGGACCTAGGGATATCTTTTGGCCTAAACTGGGGACCGAAATAAATAAAAAATATCACAGCCCTAAAATTGGGACAAAAGGCGAGATGGATTTTGAGACCCCAAGCACACGCCTCTTGCATCTGTTCCTAAATCCATCACTGGATGTAAGTTAGGACAGAGCAGTTTGACACTCGATCTTCTCTACCAACCACCTCAGAGAAACGGTGTGATGGAGTGCTATATAACATTTATTAATAATAACATGAAAATGCTTATTTACCCATAATGTTATAATATGATTCTGGAAAGATAAAGAAGGACCACAGTTCTGAATAGTGGTTTTAGGTACTCACGCATAGTGTTTCATGTACAGAAGGAAAAAATAATCAACGTTACTTTAATAATTCAACCAGCATTTGACAGATGATGCAAGTGTTACCGGGCTAACATAATGTTATATCAACTCTATTTCGAAAAACTTCACTAAATTCAATTCATTCATTCAAAATGTTCGAATTCCTTCTAATATTGAGGCACATACGCGCAGTTAACATTTAAACGATAGTTATTTGTGTTTATGACAGTAACCTTGGAAATATAATTAGTTTCTCTTAATAAAGGTATTTGAGTTGAATAGTAATCGTTGAGACGAATGCATGTCGTAAAATGACGTATAGGATGTTAATCTCGAATCTAACAGACATTTAGTCGCCGCTTGCCAGAGTAGTGGGAAGTTGTTCAAACCCACAGTGAAAACAAGCAGGCAATAGTTCTAAGAAACCAATATAGTTTAATGTTGATATTTTTGAACTTCAACGTAATATATTAACTGCATTGCATAAAATGAATGCAATTACATAAGTTGGTAAGAACATTGTGACTTAAGAAATTCCACTTGGAAATTTTGTTTGATACAATTAATTCATGTGTCAAATAAGTTATATAAGTTATAAAATATTTTCTAATAAGATTACTATAGGTATTATTTTTATTTGAATCGTTTCTGGATTTTTTTCGTAGTAACAATTCAAATCAAATCAAATCAAATCCGTTTATTTATATAGCGCCATTTAGTAAAATAGTTTCACCTCAAAGGCGCTTCATTAAAACTTAATATTTCCGCTCAGTTTATTTGAACGCTCATTGAGAGAGATGTTTAATATGATATACGACTTTTTTTGTACTGAAATTCTGCTGAATTAAAAAATATATTACAAGATTATACATTATTTGAATGTTTTTTTTATGATTGATGCGTTTGAGGTCGGCGTTATGGGAGAAACACGCTATTCTGATGGATTAGTGGGTTTGTTATCTGTCAGCCTGATTTCCTGCATTATTCTGGGCTGATTATCCAATCTCAAATCTCTTCCCCCAACCCATGATGACGGTTGAATTGGTCTTCTGAACTAACGTATTTTAATTCAAATTTAATGGTTATAACACACGACGTTTAGAAGGTTCAATTAGATTATTTTTAGATACGTTTCATTTTGTAACAGTAAATGTAAAAATATCTAAGATACTCCCCAATTAAATAATAATATTTTTTTAAAAAAGAAAGATCAAGATCTTTGAAAAAAAAACAGAACTGTACATATTGTGGCTTCGGAAATTTTTTAAATTAGTTTAGAGAGAGTGATAAGTTGACAATCTGAATTATTAATTGACTGAAAACATCCCTAGTGGATGGAGGTAACTTCAAATATAAAAAAAACATTTACTGGAGCAGTTCTTGGAAGGAAAACAAAAGATTTTAAGTCAGTGGTCTACCATGTAGAATTTGCGTTCTTGAGGTGATATTCTTACGAAAACGTCGCTATATAAATTATCCACGTTAATAATAATTTGGAGCATCTCAGAGGACCAAAGAGTTCAGAGTCAGACGAAACATGTTAATCAGTTATGAGGGAATGACTAAAAAATAATTATTTAATTATAGTTCATTATTGTAAAATGGTTCATGACAGTATTGTTAGTGCAATAATTGCATTCTAAATGTATCCACGTGGGACTGAAATGGTAACGGGTTTAAATCGATAACGTCGATTAATGTTGGACCATTTCAACAGGTTTTGCGGACACGCAGCATTGTAGGAGTTGAAATGTTTCTGAATGAATAGGCAGTTTTTGAAAATAAACGATATATTGCGCCTGCAATAACTTTTGCTTTTGAAACATAGTAATTTATTGCTATCGCTCATAACGGCTAGGTGGTAAAACGTCCTTAGATTCTTTTAAACATTAAATCAAATTCACTTAATACTTCTTTTATATTCATACTATATATATGAAATCAGTTCAAAGAATGGATTTTTTAAATTTTGAATTAAATTTGTAAAAATGATTTAATTTTGTTAGCAATTGAATATGAAACCTACAGCACTTTAATTTGGACTCATTCTCATTGTATTACAAAGGTTGACAAATATAACGATTATATAATGTTAAAATCAAACCAAAATGATTTCATTTGATAATCTTGTATCTGAATCTAGTCTTAGACCCCTTAGTGATTTTCAGGTATAATATTATTTGTCAGAATATATTGTGTGCAGCTGGTAATATATGATTGAAACATGATGCCCGGACAGAGGACACTGGTAGGTACGGTTGTATTTATATTTTATAATGAATGGTATAATACAAAATCAAATTACATGCATTTTAATTATTATAAGGGCGCATCTCTTTCAATAAATTTACCCTTCTCCACCATTTGCATAATCCGATATCTTGTTCACTCCCTTGGAAACTCTTTTGTTTGTTTAAAATGTATGCAGCAGTTTCGGAAATTCGGGCTTGAATAACACTACACAATACAGTCAACCGTATTATTTGAAACAATGTGGTTTTCTGGAGCACTCTAATTTTTACACCTATGAAATTCTTCACCTTTTTGTGACTATAAATACGTCAGACACTCGGTTGAATAGTGCCGGACTTTTATCTACTAAAACTTCTCTTTCTTCTCTGCAACCGTGCTCCTACCTTTCGGTTTGCTGCGATGCTGCAGTTATCTATTGCCCTATTTGTTGGGCCATCTCACCCTATTCTCTTTCGGGACATTATTTCCTCCATTAATCATTTTTCACCTAATTAGATCACTAGATTGACGACGGATTAATTCCTATTATTCCATGAATATTTCTTCTAAAAATCAGTTTCAATTCACCGAAGTACGTCTAGCATCTCAATTCAAATATTCTCCTCAGACATATTACGAATAGTCGCTGATTAAGAGTGGAATGATTAGTTCCAAGGGATTATTATTATGAACGTGGATAATTTATATAGTGCCGTTTTCGTGAGAATTTCACCTCAAGGGCGGTCTAGGGATTTTGAGTACACAGCGTCATCACATTTCAAAAGCATATTTTTTGTGTGTTGAAGATCCTACTCGCAACGGCAATATAGATAATCGTTACATGAAATAGTGATATGAATAAAAGGCTAAGCTTTAAACACTTTTATTTAATATGAAGACTTGAAACATATTACATAAAATTAAAGCAGAATAAATGCAGTGGATATGTGATTGTTGAGAATGGTGTACGCAAAGGCTCTGAGAGGCAGAGTAAGAAATGAAAGTGTAGCGCTGCTAACACACATCGATAATAATATACGAGAGGTAGATTCACGCATCTTCAAACTTCTGGAAGATTTAGTTCACCTACATCAGAGAGAAGAGGTAGTTCACCTACATCAGAGAATACAATATTGTTACCGCAGTAATCCATTCTAGAAGTGTATTTACGCTTGCCTATATAAAGAGTTGCGCAACGCAATATGCCAAAGTTAGATCATCAAATTCCTACCTGAGGCAACTGTCTCTCTATCGCTCGGCCATCCCATTCGCACAACGCCTCTTCAGGAACCGACTCCCTCGACCGCGTAATCTTTCGCCGCGACACATTCACCGTCACTATACACTGTCATCTCTACACTGTGTATTAGGAGAATAAAGAAGATTGGAAATTACGTCTACTCTCATCATTTATAATAGCAGGGAAACCGCACCCGTTAAAAAAGTATCAGAACAGAATGCCAATTAAAAGGATCATTAACATAATTGAAGTGTTTAAGATGATGTTTAAGATGGTTTGGACATGTCGAGTGAAAGAATAGTAAAACAGCGTGAATATGAGTAGAACTTGGCAGGAACATGTTTCCCATCTTCGTAACGGAGGTAATATTAGGAGCCTTAACAACCATCGTATGTGTATAACGAGATGCATGAATGTGGAGGAAGCAAAAAATGAAACAATAGATACAATGGTACTTTATTTTCTCTGCCTGCTTATGTGTGTAGAAAAATGGTGGTTCATTCGTAGTAGACATATTACACTTAAACGATTTATTTATTACGATGTATCGGTATAATTATTCATTCTTGTCAACTGAAATTCCATCGCAATAAAAAACAATATTTAAATTTTATTAACGTTTTGTAGTGTAATATGTGTATAGGTAACCGCAATACTTTCGTCGTGTTAAATCACAAATCCGGTTATTAGAAATCTTGAATTGTGTGCGAAATTCTTATTTAGTACCTACTCTCGATAATTCGAAGGTCAAGAAATTTTGAGAAAAAAATACGGAGAGTTCGGTTTATCAATCTCATCTGCGTTGAAAATATAAGGCGGCTTTTAATTAGAGTACCATTAGAAAATCATCCATGCAGAACATACTGTGCCATTACAAATGTTCTAAGAAACGATATTATACTACTATATTATTAGCGATATTCACTGCGAAACCATCGAAATGTAGTTCAATGGCATTTGTCTTAAACTTTATCTTTCGGCATAACATCTCCGATAGTTACGTTTTGGCTTTGGAGTATATATTTCTCTGTATAAAGAAACTCACATTTGCTCGATCATTTCTTCCTCTTGCTTGCAAGGATCACATTTCTGTTCTTCCAAACCGTTGACACTGTGGATAACGGCATCAGAAAGGTTTTAGCTACATCGGTTTTCTCTTCTTTATTTTGCAGCACTTCGATATTTTTTTCTATCCGAGGAACTGTCGGATACGTATTTTACAATTCCATAAAATAATTACCAATTCTTGCGAGGAATAGGTTGTCTCGGTGCAGGCAACATCTTCAAAGATAGGTGAGAGTCACTAATTTTTAATTATGGCGTGTTTGCGAATGGTTTGCCGTTAATATCAAATCAATCAATAAGTGTACCAAAATACACAGGATTTATTCGATTTAACAAGAGATTTTCGAAGGACCGAGCGATCGCTTTGATTTATCAAGAGATTATTCAAAATATCGAGAGCTGATTGTTAAATAATTAATTTAAATTATTAATTGAAATATTATTATACCTAAATAAGCTTCCGAAAAAAACAATGTTCTAAATTTCTACCTAATTGCATTTTGGCCTAAAAGTAAAAGCAGCTAGGATTTCTTTTTCCTTTTAGCGCTTTTTAGTTTAATAAAAAAACAATACAATTTGGATAGTTTTTAGTGTTGTATATTTTTATTTTATATGTATTTTTTTTAAAATTTGTAAAGCTCAATTTAATCAGCTATAATTATAAACAAACTGAAATATCTATAATTTTTTATTCGCTTAGTATTAATAAATATAAAAAAAACATAAAATTTAAAATAATCCATCTGGCATTTAGAACACTGTTCTGGTATCCTTGATTTACATACTCGTACATTTTTGTAATATATTGTATAAAAAATATGGAAGTTTATGCACCTGGGATGCTCTCAGCTAATTCATAATTTTCAATTTCGCAAATTTAGGCAAGACAATATTTATGATATATAAGGATAAATCAATTAATATTTAACATAACATTCAATCAATCATCTCATTAATTTGGGTTACAGGTCACAGATAGGATAGATGATAAATAAATGATTGAGTATTTTTTTAAACCTACATTCACATAATGAAGAAATGACCATATAATATTTGGCAAGATGACTAAAACAGCTTGTATGACCTAACTTCATTCTAGTAATGAAAAGGATTAATTATTTGGGGACAGGATATATGTTGATCTTTAAATAAAACATATATGACAACCGTCATGCATTTAAATGAAACTGTTTCATAGACATACTTTTGTGTCTTCTACATTTCTCAACAGCTAATGAAAAACAGGTGTTATACACAATGAATGTATTCTTTTTTTTAAATTCTTATAGATGCGCATTATAGGTATTCACTTGTCGAATTTAAAATAAGCACGTGTGCAACAAATACGTATACGTGCGTGTACACCTATTCTTTTATATTCGTTCTCAAACTTTTGCATACTACAATTCCATACAAAATTAAATATTTACATTTTACTAGAAGCAGAATGTACATACATATATACATACG
>JAPMAF010000699.1:0-13269 GCA_026537445.1 Silvatares holzenthali | reverse complement strand
CCACGGAGACATTACACACCCTTGTTTCACACCTTTCGTAATACTAAACCATTCCGTAATGCCTCCGTTGACTCTGATACATGCAATGCTGCCCTCATGTAGTGAGGCAACCGCACGGATCAGTTTGTCAATCACTCCATATACAGACAAAACCTCCCATAGCTTTGGTCTCTCAACTCGACGTACGCCTCTGTAGGTCAATAAAGGCGCAGAACAGCTTCCTGTTCTTAGCCACATATTTTCCCGACAGCATCCGCATCGAGATCTGATCCATGCATGAGATCTATGCATATAATACATGAGACACCACGATACCACAATCAGTATGGGTCTGAAACATTTAGTGCAAGTACACGTCTAAACACTGTGTAGCAGTAGGAGAAGAGAAAAAAGCTTAATTAATCAGTTCAGCTTGATCCATTTTACGTGGCGTATAATATTGTATGGTGATATTGCTTCAGAGCGATACAATATCTACCACGTCAGTCCGGAGAAAATGTGCATTTTTTTTGTAAATATATTTCATCATATATATTTAAAAATAACTATTTAAATATGTATTTAATTTTTTTTTCACTCGGGCAGAATTGAAACCCGCGACCACCAGCGTCCCTTCAGTGCTTTAGTCAAGTGTCCTAGCCACTAGACCATTAGACCGATTGAACTATTTTTTAACATAAGATTACTTTATAAGAGATCTTTTCCTACGCATGTCAGTCATTCGGGTAGTCATGTCGTGCTGTAACTCTTTGTTTGCCAATGTTTCAAACCACATTGCAGTATCTATCTTCAGAGTGAGTCTGTCTGTGCGAAAAGTCAGCCGGTTGACTTTCATACGGACAGATTCGCCCTGAATATGGATACTGTAATGTGGTCCGAAACGTTGGCAAACAAAGTGTCACCGCACGACACGACTACCCAAAAGACTGACTTGCGTAGGAAAAGATCTATTATAAAGTAATCTTATGCTAAAAAAGAGTTCAGTCGGTCTCATGGTCTAGTGGCTAGGATATTTGACTAAAGCACTGGAGGGACGCTGGAGGTCGCGGGTTTGAATCCCGCCCAAGTGAAAAAAAAATAAATGCATTTTTAAATACAGTTATTTTTTGACGCTTTGTCACAACACGACATGACTACCCAAAAGTCTTTAACTTGCGAATATCTTGGTCGCGAAAACCTACGACAACACACTTTTCTAAGTTGAGCGTGTGTAACGAGACAAATATCAGAACAGAAACAGGCATTATTTATTTCGTCCTGCCTACCCCTATCGTAAATAGCGTGATGTCGTATATATCTATATGTGTTTAAAAATATAGAATTAACATTTCCTATGTTAAAGTCTTGCGCTGGAATGTTAAAAATAGTTGTATCTATATATATTTTAGTTACATAGAATGCGTAATATTCCCAGATATTGAAACAATTACCTAGGGGTATCACACTTCCTGGTAATAACCCAAATAACATACAAAATTAGGTACCTAATGTATGGAAATATTATTAGTTCGGCATAAATTGAATTAGTTCAGATTTAATCACATTCCACTGATTAAAGATAGGTTTTCGCTATAAAGTCTACTCAGGTTTCTCATTGAACTTGTTTAATATATTCTTGTTCCGGGAAGCTTTGTGTGTAATCGAGTTTCAAACTTGCGATTAATTCAATTAGGTATCTATCTATCAATATTAGAATCTCGCCAAACAAACAAAATCTGAAACGCGATATCCTAGTGCCTGTACGCGTACTCGTGTATTGGATATTACCTGACAATACATCAACCTATACTACGTGGCTCATAAATCGATTTCTTTATGTGAATACATATGTTAAGATAACGTCGAATACAATAATCAAGGAATATTAATGCAAATTGTAGAATAACACAAGAACTCGTGTGAAGCCTCAGGTCAACGAACCCGCGACATAGTAACATAATTCGGGTTGAATAATATGTCACTCAATGCACCTCACTGATTTCACGATAACATAATAAAATAAAATTGACGACGAACGCACGAAATTTTGTAACGAAACATTTGCGTGCAAGACGTCAAAACACAACGCCATTGTTTCTTACCGGCACCGGTAAGAAACAATGGCGTTACCGGTTATCATATGGAGTCAAACGACATCTATCAGCGGAATTTAATTATAATAATCTTTCGCTGTACAAATTAGTAAAATATTCGCGCCTTGTAAATATTATTCTAAATAAATTATTTTTATCGCAACTTCAACGTGCATTATCATGTAGAACAATCGCTACACATACATAACATCACACCAAGTTTTTATAGTTTTTTATAGCAGTGAGAATGGAGCACCATCTGTCTTTATCCTGACACTCACCTCTTGGCTCCTCCGCTATCGTAGATCTCGTCATCATACACGCCTGACAGTTGTTTTCTTATATTGCCTTAATAAGAAATCGAGAAGTCTCCATCCTTCCTAGTTTGTCTAGGCCTTCCTCGTACTGCTTTTGCACGCACTGTAGATATGTTTTACTAATCTATCGTTTGCCATTCTTTCGACATTTCCGAATTATTATAATCATCCTAAATTCATTCTGTCCGTGAGTATTGGCATTCTTCCCTGTTATGCTCATTTTTTATCCTATCACATTGGGTCTTCCCGCACATCTTTCTTAACGATCTCATCTCCACTGAAAAATATGCTCTGTAAATGAACTAATTTCTTATTAAATGTCTAATTTCGTGAATAAATGCAATGCTACTACTTTTCAAGTATAGCGCTAGTTTTTGCAAGTGTCTTTTATTATCTCTTATTTTGCTAATTTACTATTAATGTATTTTTTATGTGACAATCGTGTATGTTTGTGGAAATAAGTTTCAAACCATTATTCTTTGATGATTATTTCGTAACCCGTTATTGTATCTTAGTTAACCTCTTCTAGACTACTTCTTTGAGAAACAAATTTAACAATTACTCCACCGAGAGGATTGTTTGCAAGTTTGTATTATATATAGGGACCCGTATAAAGGACGAGCGATTGACTAAGTGGATAATAAAAAAAATAATCACAAATGAGTTAGTTACGGAAAAAGTAAATATTATTGCAGGGAATTTCCTACACATCTCTTAAAGTAAATTAACCATTGCAAGGAAATATTTATTCCATACCTCATTGATGATCTCATTCCCAAAGTAGCAGTATACCGATAGCTCCCACATACTGCACAGCAGAATAATTAGGCAAGTCACACGGCTGGACACGGGGGAATTGTTCTAGAAACCACAACTTAAACTACATACACATCGCACGAGTGAATATTTAGCCTTAGGTTAGTGGCAAATGCTTTACTAACTTACACATTGCATATAATGTTAATCTCATTGAGTCAAGACATATAATATTAAACTCGTCGAATCATATATTTAGGCCACCAGAACTATATCTATAACCATAAATATAATTCAATCGAAACACACGAAACACATACACGAAGGGTTGGCATGCTTTATCTGTTTTACCGTTACTACTATGGTAGATGTTCTCAGAAATTTGGGTCATTGATTCTTCCAGCTACCGTTTTTGGTAGGGTGACATGACACGCTCTCTCCCAGCATCCGAATGCAGTTGACTTAGATCTTATGACTAGCCGGATCGCTCGCTCTTTCTTGTGCGAGTCTGCGCAACTATGGAACGCGTTGCCGGCCACTGTGTTTCCTCCTTCCTTTATTTTGGGTTTCTTCAAGAATCGATAAATCCCTCATTTATCTATCGTAACTCCCACATAGCACCTCCCGATGTTTTAACCTGCTTCAGTAGTGTACCACAGTGGGTCATATTAAAAATATATATACAATGATTTTTACTGGATATGAATAGGAAAATGTTTAAGCAAGGCCCGTTAATTCCTCGCATTATATCTCTACAACCCTATATCACTTTATTGAGTTATTGTTACTCAGGGACTCCTAAGATTCGTTTCTCCTGCATTGCAGGCATTATCGAAGAAAGTACTACAACAATAAAGTTAAAAACATCGGTTAAATGAGAATACGACAGAATAATCAAAATCCACAGTGACGCTAATATCTAAAAAGAATTTACGAGAAGTATTCCAATATATCTTCGGTTGCTTTGTGGTTTACTCATTCTGTGATCATGGCTTGCGTACAAGCTGAAACTACGAGTAGTAATAATGGATGGTCAAAAACGAAGGAAAATATTAAAAATTAATAAACACTCTTTTTTTATTCTTCTATGCTCAACTCATAAGTTATTATATTATCTATTAAATAGATAGCACGTCATTATCAGTTATCGTTTCCTACTTTTGCACTTTCCTCTTTTTATTTGTATATTTCACGTACGATCTTCCTACATCTTTTTAAACCTTACTTGGTCACTACAAAAGAACTATCATAGACCATATTTTATCACTTGTGCTGATAATACAATCGGCTCAATTTTATTTTAACGATAATTAAATAACTTCTTTTGATATCCGAAACTTTTGATGATCTTGAAAGAGTGTGTATATCGGTATCTTAATATTTCGAGCATTTCTTTCTCTGGAATAGTCGAGTCTCAAATCTGTACGTAAATTCAGGCAAGATGCAAGACTTGAAATCTCCTTCAGGTTGTCTGAAAAATGTAAAAAGGTATAGCGACAGAGAGGAACTGCTCGTATATAGAGGAGATTTTATTCTCGGAAGGATGTTTTTACGAGTGTCTAGACTCCAATAAAAATCGGTACATCTTCTTCTACCCTTATAGCTTTCCTTCTATTATACGTGTTTTTTATAACTTTATAACGCCACGTCAAAATCGATGAACACATTTAATTAAAATAAATATTTAAAATGCCTAAGTGTGCTGGAGCTATTTTTGCAGGTAGCGAAAATACTGTCATTGCGGCAGCAAATGTTTGGAAAACGGACAAATAGAACAAAAATCTGCAAATTAACTCTTCTATTTATTTTTGTATTTTTTATTGTTGTAATATTTTAGTTTTGTATATTTGCTTATATGCATAACTATTATTAGAGTGGGATTGCACACCCCTTTCCTCGATTTGGAATAGAAATGTTTTTTTTAATTATAATCATTAGTATTATTATAAATGCAAATTATTAAGCGTGATTTTAACCAGCTATCGACATGAGTGGCTAAAGGTCAGCAAATCATAAAAGCTTGGAGTTGGACTTCCTTGTTGCCTTGTCATTTACCACAATGAGACATATGTTCTGCGCTGGATTCTAGATAATTCCAGAGTCGCAATGGATGCTTTGGTGAAACTTTATATCACATCACTCACAAATCAGCCATATACCCAACAATACATCCCTCGTAATCATAGCTTGATATATCCTTCTCGAGTTTAAAAGGGGTCTCTTAGCACCGCTTCCACGTAAATTACTAAATTTGTTATTTAACTTTTTTTCGTTACAAAATGTTTGCTTGTTTAACATAATTTTATAACCCATCGAAGAAAGAGTAAAATTATAACACTCCGTTCAGCATTACTACATGTTAAAACTACACCTTATTATTTCCAGGTTGCTAAATATTAATTAAAAAATTGTTTTCGTTTTTGGTAATAATTATCAAGAAACCGAAATGAAGAGATTTTTTTTAGTAACTTTGTGATTTTCAATTGGTAATAAAATACTTTTTGTAGTTTTACTCTATCAATACCACATTTTAACCATTCTCATGTATGTAATTTACATTTGGTTTATATTTTTGAAAATATGCAGCATAGCAAAACTTCTAGAATCGTATTAAATATATGTAGTTTTAGCAAAGTTTAAAAAGTATTTTATCGGGATAGATCTATCATATTATTATACCATCTCTATCTATTAGCTATCGTACACCTATAAATCCTAAAATTGTATTATTTTTAAAGAAAAAAAATATTATTTCTGTATTAATGTTGGAAGGTTAACTCTTGAAATGAGTTTGAAATATTTAGTAAAACAATGAGGGGTTGAAAGGGAAACAAAATATTAGAGAGGTTAATCAAAACAAACGTCAAAAGATGAACTTAAAGAGTGCTTCTGAAAGATCAAGAAAGGAATGTGTAGAATGAGCATGTGTAGAATGTTTAAAAATTATAGGTAAACTAGTCTATTAACCTGAGGAGATATTAGAGGATAGATAGCTGATAAAAATCTTTAACGCAATAAAAAGATACCTAAGGGGTACAACTCGACAGAAATAATGACTTTGAATGTACTTGCCCCTTACTGTCTCTCACTCACTAGGAGTTAGACTTCTGCTAAAATGTGCACACTCTAAGGAATCCCTTCTAGGGATCTAACATAAATTTGACAATTTTGGTATGTAGAAAGGGCAAAGAAACAAAGTTACATATGTCTAGTGGGTTGTTCGACAAGGTTGGTTCAACAGCATCGTAACTTATTTCTAGAAACGACTCACGCGAACTATACTAAATTAATTATATTAAAAATTATTCTTTTTGTGCCTTGTTTTACTGAAGTTAACCGTTTTTGTTAATCATTCCAAATAACCTTAGATTGTGTAGTAAATTTGCTAGCACCTAACCGATACGTTAGGTTAATCAACCACGATGCCTTTCTCTAATCGATTCATCGTCGTCTTTCAAATTTTTTAATTGTGAAAAGCATTTCAAATTTTAGAATACATAGAAAGTACCTATTTTTATTTAAATAGATAACAGCTCTTAATCATTCTCTATAGATCTGTAGGCGAATTCATGGTTTTTATCACATCGTGCAGCAAAACAGATAAGCCTTTAGAATTCTCCACCATACGTATATTCCTACATATGTATTGCACGCCTTTATAACCCTACTTCAATCAATCAAAAAGTGCATCTTAATTATAATGCTGATATATGCAGGAATTTAATTCTCATCAAGACAAGCATTTGAAGCACAAAATTCTTTCTTCATTTATCTTTTTCAATGTGATTGAAAACTATGATTTGTCCATGGGCGACGGACGTCTTACGATTTTAATTAATTTCTTAATTTGTGTTTTGCTCTTCTCAATGTTGTGTGCAGCTAAGAATTATTATCCTCCTTTGCCAAGTCTCTCCATCACAGTGGGGATCTGCTTCTGAATTATCTTCAATTGGCACTTCTAACTAACACCAATTTCTCTTAATATTTTTTCTCCTACAAGATACGCCCTAAGCAAATTGGTGAAAGGCTTTTCAAGTTGCATACATTTGTAAGATATTGTCCAGAGAGTTTTCAACATACGCCTCCAATACCACATTTTGAACGCATCTATTCTCATCAATTCAGCATCTAATGGAATCTAAGTTACTGCTCCATATGCGAAAAAAACCGTTTTATGATTTTTTTTAAGGCGACTTAAAGCACTTGTAATTTTGAATGATATATATTTTACAATAGCAAAAATTAAGCGTCGGAGTTTTCAACATCTGGTTTGGTTTCTATCTCGTTTGAAAACATAAAATGTAATGGTTTTAATATTTTCGCAATAATAAATATTATTTACAATTAAAGTAACATTAATACATTTAAAACTGTGAATATTTACACTTACATTTGTCACTATCAGTATTGTAAAACAAAGCATCAAGCAACTGATGAAGAACTGTAGAAAAATGATTGTAGAATATAGTTTCTCAAAGTTCTTTGTATATCTACAAACAATAATCATTTTATTTTATTTATTTGTGGTATAATAATAATTATTATTTTATGTAAATTCTGTTTCACATTTACACCTTACAACATTTGCTTTTTTATTTTCTAATTTAATTTGTTTTGTCTTTTCGAATACTATTTATTTTTACCACCAAATTATTTTTGCTATCTTCAATGATAAAAAACATTTTTTTTTCATACTTACTGTATTATCGACTGATGATGTTTTGCACACGTTTTAAACATCACATTAACCTTTTTGTTGATTTCGAGTTCGGTAGGGTTTTTGACTGAAAATTTGTAATTATTCAAATATTATATTATTATTTTTTTTTACTTTTCGTGTCATTTATAATCACTTCATACCTTTATATGCTTCTTTGGCTTCTATAATAGCTCTGTCGCGAACGGTTTCAAGCGCAATTTTCAAAATTTTTAATTGCCCACCAGTATGGATCATTTGACCCATGCATATCTAAGATGAAAAAATAGCATCTCTGCTGTAACTGTGTTAATATAATACTTTATTCTATTTTTATAATACTATACCGTGTCATAAACAAAAATGACGTCAGCGGAAACAAAAAACCAAAAATTCACAAAGAGAAATGAAAGCTCGTAGTAAGGAGTTTGTGAATAATCAAAAGGCAATGAATTAACGAACGGCAACACTGGCATTGTTGAGTTGTCGAAAAGGACGATCTGAAAACAGCGAAAAAATTGACAATAATATGAAGCTTGTTTTAAAAGATGGCACTCTACTATCCAGAATGAAAACAAACGTATCTCAAATGTGTTCAATTTTAAGCTTCTTTTTTCTACAACTTATTCCATACACATGTTCTAGCTTCTAAATAAATTTTAATTTTAATCAACTATCTGCATTAACTTTAAAGGGTTCAAAAATCTTTCCTTAAAATCGTCATCCTTTAAAGCAGCAAATCAATATTGATGTTGTGCAGTATATAAAAAAACGTATTACCGTTTTCATCATTTCCTATATCATGACTAATTTGATTATATTAAATGAAAAATTATTAAAATTGCATTAAATTGGCATTAACATAAGCTAAAAATTTATTCCTAAATTATCGAAAAATTTTGATACAAATGTTTACTGTCATGAGGCTATCTCTTCCAGCTAACTCCATAAAAACTATGTTAAAATAATCGCAATACATACTGAGCGGCAATCAGAGGATAGGGCTGTTACGTCAAGCCAACAACAGAATACCACAACCTTAACAAATCTGAGAAAAGAAGCTAGTGGTAGACAAAAAAACATTACCGATTGAATAAAAAAGCATGATGAGGATAAAAAATAACACGAATGAGAGAATAAGATAAGTATAAATAAGTATAAATAACACAAATGAGAGAATAAGATAAGTATAAATATTTGCATAAGCAGAAGGGATTATTATATATTTAGTTTTTTTACTTTCAAAACTTTAAATATAATCATTGTTACTTGTGAGTAGTTTGATACATTTCAACTCTATCCATGTCGTCATCAAACCGATAAGCTGGTACAAAGTATAGCATAGGCCCAGTGGCGGATTTACCCCTCGAGAGGCCCGAGGCGCAATCCGATTTTAAGTCCCCCTCCCCTCTACAAAAAATATATTTCTTGTAGAGGGATATATACATTCGTTTCCTCACCATCTTGGAGTACCAGATATAGGTATTTAGAGCGTTTTTAAGTTTTTAACGCGATTTCCCCAGTAGGCCTGGCTCCACGATCAACAATAATAAAATAGCACCAAGTGGATTAACTTAAGAATAAAATATAACACATAAATAAAAAATAAATAAAAAGACTTAGTATGTGAACTGGCATGGAACACCTGCTACACCCGGTATTGTCTACAGTAAGCTGAAGAGCGTAAAAAGATAAATGTTATACTAACATATGAAGTGTAAGCTATATCCGGTCCGCCCTTTTGTATTATATTGTATTTATATTTTAAATTTTGTTACGAATTTTTGCAACGTATCGATGACTGCCTTCAAATATTCCCTCTGCAAATCGTTTTTTGACTCATGCGAAAATTCGCAATGAGTTGTAAAGAACGCGTTATAAATTGTAATATTTTGGAACGTCAAATTTTTGAGTGATGGCTGGATTTGAAGGCCCCTCGATTTAAAAGGCCCGAGGCGCGCGCCTCGTGCGCTTTTATGGAAATCCGCCGCTGCATAAACTGATAAACTGGTACAATGACTCAGATAGAGTTGAAACGTTTCACTCTACTCGCAAGCAACTGGGATATTATACTATAAGGGATATTATGCTATAAGGAAGCATATATTAGTAATGTGTAGGATATAAAAGTAGATATTTTACTATAGGAAAGGTTAAAAAATATTTTTTTTGTTTAAAAAATGTCAGATAGGAGTAGTGAAATGTATAAAATAAAATACTTGATTTATTTTACTTACTGGTTCTTTCAAATATGCATCAATATCTGTCATTATCAAAATTCCTATAAGTCCGAAACAAACAGCTGTTTGACTGTTATAAAGCCATACACATCTGCTTATTATAATTTCAGGTCGAAGGAAGTGTGTGGGTTTATATCTAAAAAGGAGAAAATTAAAAAATAATATCATTTAATTATTTATAGCAATTTTCTTCCAACGTTGTGACAGCGCATTCCACTATCTTGAAAAACGATGGAAACAAAAATTCTATCGACAGCTAGAGGTGAAATATCTTTTCTTGTCCTTCAACCTGCTGGTGACGGTGGTGATATCTAAATCAATTTTTTATATTATATATGATCAAGTTATTATGCAAACAAAGTCATTCACGTTCGGATGCAGGTATACAGTATACTGTCGCCCCACCAAAAGTGACACCAATGACACCAATTCTTCTACAATTGATATCTTCGATCGCGTCAAGTACGTCGGCTTATCAATAGGAACTTGATGACGTAAAATACGCCCTCCATAGTCGTCTCCTCCGTGACGATAGTCTTGCTTCTCAATTAATTAAACATACTTCACAATTATACTCGTTTTTTAAAGAGTCTCTCCCTAGTCATACCTTATCTTTACCCTTTCCTTGATCACTTATTCACATTCATTGTTGTCTATCTATAATGTAATAGCATTTCCGAAAATTATAAGTTCATTTTGGTGAACCTCTAATGCAGAAGTTACTTTAAAAAAAATATAATACACACGTAGATATCATTCTAGGCAGTTTAATTTATTTATATTCTTAATCACCGAGGTACATACATAGCTAGCTTTAGCTTCTGGGATACACAGACGGAAGAGTTAAATGTCTCCGTGTAATCGACCCAACCCGACATTAAAGAGATATACTGCTAAATAATTGCCGCAAACATATTGCATAATTATGACAGAAAGCCCGAACAAAATTATACAGCCGTACAAACGGTTGAGCATAATTCTGCGGCCTGTAAATTATTACGAGTTGCAAAGGATTAATATAATATTATAAAGACTAATCGTTGGCAAACTTTGCTCGTAAAATAAATGTTTTACATAACTATCGAGAAAGATTCAACGGGAGTATATAAATCTGCGAGTATATTCGATTGAGAGAGGCGTACTCAAACTTCTAGATTGAAGGGAAAAAAGCGTTTCAACTTCGTACCTCGCGTTAAATCGTTCATCCAAATAATTACTGAGAAAAACCGAAAGTTAAATATAATCTTACGAAGTTTTCCCCGCCACGTTCAATAGAATTCTGATTAACAACTAAAATTCTCATTAACAGCAGGAATTAAGTTCTGTAACTGAATTTTCGTGACGGTGAAGTCTCCGAAATGTTCCGTGGTTTTTACTTCCAACTTCGGTCTTCCACACGGAGCAGGTACTTGTATAATTTGATTTTCCCTTTAAATAATTGAATATTTAATTAAAGGTACCTAATCAGGGAAACCTAATATACTAATTTATGCTACAGATTGACGTGTAACTCTTCCGGATTAGAGACTTTCAGAAAATGTATATATGTTCATGTAGAAAGTTAGAAATCTTTGTCGATGGTATGAAACTAAAATAATGCTTAAAATGTGTTAGAGAACGGTTGAGATGATAGTGATCTAATATGCGGTTAAATAAATGCTACCTCCTTGATGCTACCAATGCTCTCACCACAGATTACCTGAAGTGGTTCACCATGGTGATTAAACCTGAGTGCCAGGCTCAAAGGTTTTAGTGGACTGATATACAATAGAAATCAGGTTTATATAATCGGGTTTATGTAATCAGGAAGATTATGATAATGTCTTTACTATCTTTACTAGATAGTCTTACTTGATGATAATTTTGGAAGATAATAATTATCTTTACAAGATAATTATTGGAAAATTGAGATGTCTTTACTCGACGATCTTTACTAGAAGATTGTTTTAGAAGATTATGATAATATCTTTACTAAATAATTATTGAAAGATTAAGATAATGTTTTTACTAGATGATCTTTACTAGATGGTCTTTACTAGATGATAGTTTGGGAAGATTATGATAATATCTTTACTTGATGATCTTTACTAGATGACCTTATTAGATGATCTTTACTAGATAATAATTTTGAAAGATCACAATAAGATCTCTTAGAAGTATCGGTGGTAAAACTATGATCGACAAAGTAAGAAGCAATGGTATGGGGAATGAATGAGGAGAAATGAATAAAAATGCGTTGTGATGATTTGTTGGTGTAAATCAAATGGGTGCAAAGAGACTAGTATGGAAGATCTATGACGTGAATATCAAAGGTACTAGATACATTTGTAGCCCAAGAAAAACAAAGCATAGTTAGATTAACCAAATATTGATGGAGATCTCTGTCCGTAGTCATTATAATCGCAGAGTAAAACGTGAGCAAGGCAAGTATTGCATGTCAAGATAGAAAAGGATGGCGCTTGATTCTCTCAGCCTATCCCTGTGTGGAGACTTTGTGACGATGTATAGTATTAGTATAATAATATTTACAGCACATTTCTTTAGTTTTATTACAGACTTTTGTAAAATATTCATGGCTCTTTTCAAAGTGTTAATTTCTTACATAGCTCCCAATTCAATAAAGACAACAGCTTTCTAATGCTGGAACTTGAAAACTGGTAGGATTAGTTTTCTGTTCTATTGATAAAGTTAAGAGATTTAATGGAGGAGTACGGACTATTAAGGATAAACAATTCTTCTCCTGGTACAGTGAATACATATAAGCTCGGTAGGAAAACGGTAATGTGGAATTATATGAGACCCATGCCTGAAATTTAATTTTATTTCCATGTTAAGAAAAACAATATTTGTATACTTTCGAATGAAGATTGTTTAGAATTTTTATTTTATTATCAAGTTTTAGTACCCTTATTATGACAAGACATTTTGTCATTCTCTATAGCACTCAAGGGAGATAAGGCCATAAAGAAAAATGCTATTCAACACAATACTGAACAATAAACATTTTTGCATCAACAAAAAAATATTAAAACGGTCATTCACCTCCATCTTTCTTCATATTAATAATGGCCTAATTTTTAGTAATATTTTTATTAGATATAATAACAAGAGTGGCAGCAGGTAATAAAGTGAACGGTGCCATGCACTCCATAATTGGCAACAATATATTGTCCAAAGAATCACAGTTG
>JAPMAF010000698.1:0-13270 GCA_026537445.1 Silvatares holzenthali | reverse complement strand
TTAATGAAGCGCCTTTGAGGTGAAACTATTTTACTAAATGGCGTTATATAAATAAACGGATTTGATTTGATTTGATGAAATATTGCAAGAGACGAAGAGAGATGAACTGCATTATATCCGAGTAGACACGAGTATCAACAATCTATACCAGAGTTCGATCGCAACGTATATCCAATACGATGATTGTAGGAATCGGCTCATCCATAAAATGGCGTGCGTGTCTGCTTTAATCATTAACATTTTTATTTTTCAATTTTGAACTCATGTATTCAGTCACATAGGCCATTCTGAGAAGAGGAATTAGCTATTCCACCGCGCGCCTCACCGGGGCTGTAACAGCTCAATTTGTATTTACTGGAGGTGCTAATGATGTCGGGGCGCACAATTACTGCGGGGCCCGCGCAATTGGCATTCCCCTCGCGGTCTCGCGGTCTCTCGGGCCATTTCATTATTTACTTCTCCAGAACTTTTTAGTGACATTACGCGTTTGAAAAAATGCTAATCTCGATTCCGATAATCCGTCTATTTTTATCGCGCATAATTTATTGACCGTCTTCGATGCCTGATTAATGATTCGACGGTTCGTGTGCTACTTACACACATGCTAGAATATTTATATGTAATCATTAATATTCTCAAACACTTGAAAATACTGCATGTACGTACTCGTATCTTCGATTCATCGCCAGTGGCAGACAGAGAGGATCAAAATATCTGCATCAGTGGTTGCGCACCTAAGGTATACTTGCTGCGGGAGGCATATAACGAGTATTTGAGAATAAAACTGTATTCTACTGTCTCGATCCTGTTTTATTGTATGGCGCTGAAACCCGGATAAGGCGGGTGAAGGATTAAACTGAATAAATGCTCTCACAACCGATAAGAGAAATAAGCGGAAAAAACTGGCAGTTACAATCGTAAACAAAATAAAAAAAATATTCCTTGAGGTAAGTTAGGTAAATTGACTGAATAGAATAATAGTGAAATAAAGCTACTGTGATTATATATGAGACAATACGAGGAAATGGAGGAATCTTGTAAAAAGTTTCTCAACTGCTGACAAAGTTTGCTACCAATTGCAAGAATCTTCTGATACTGATAAAATAATGAGATATTTATTTTTTTTGCTATTTTTTATTGATATCTTAGTTTCTTTCATAAAAAATAGAATATATTCTTCTGTCAACATTTAAAATTTATTATATTTTTATGTTTTTTTTTCTCTTGATAAAATACCTATAAACTTAGTGATACATTATAAATGGATAAAAACCGCTTTAACTATATAGTTTAATTGCAAAAGAAATCGTTTCGATTTGACTACCTTGGATATACCGTTTTAAAATGCTTATGATAGCAGATGTTCTTTCTCAATAAGTAATGGAGCTCTTTTTATCGGTTGTTCTCAGTTTGAAGTAATTTTCGTTTGTACGAATTAAATAATAATTTCTGTAAAAGATAATGTCATACTGAGAGCTGTTTGAATGTCTTGACTTCTATATAATGTTATACATCATCGATAGAAACATATTGTATTTGAAAACTAAAGATTAGACATCGCATAATTCATATTAAGCCTATGATATCGCCCTAGAGGCGCCTATGTTAATTCATCGGTATAGTTTCATTTCCTGTCATTCATCATACAATAATTGTGAATTCATACCATCGATCCTATGTTGTTGTCATATAAAGATTAGGCTGTGCGAAATCATTCGTCATGATTCTTCGGATAGTTAGTGAAAAAATGTAGATTATTTCTAACCAACGTAAGTCTAATTGAAAATTAAATAATGATAATAAAAAGTCTAATTGAAAATTAAATAAATAACTTTTGAAACGGTCTAACATTTTCTGAGTCTGTTGACCCATGGAAAGTAAGGTGATATCATTGAACATTTAACACGTTACGATGCAGTTCTCTATATTATATTCACCCTATAAGTGCGAACAACTTTGTTGTAAAATTCAAATCAATCATGGGATGCATAGGAGTAACATTTTGAAATAGTGGTCACATTATTTTGACTTTTGTTACGAATTGTCAAAAGTTCCATAACCTCGCATTTGATTTGAATGTTACGTGGAATGGATATATTGCTGCATACATCTAATTAAATGTTGTTTAATTACAAATTTATTTGATACATTGCCACATACCAATTAAAAAAGCTGTTACAAATTAATTAGACAGACGATGAAAAAACGCTTTATTCAAAAATATTTTAAGCATCGTTTGATAATTTATGTATTTGACGATTTTATTGTATATATTGCCTTTATAATTTATAACGAGTTATACAATATACTCTGAATCTACTTCGCACAAAGAACTAGAAAAGATAATACTCAGATGTCTCTCATCTAAAAATATAACAGGGGAATTTTTCTTTTTAGTTTAGCCTATTACTGAGTCACGAACCGCTATGGGATATATTGTAAATAATGTGATGCCTCCGAGATTTTTTCTAATAGCATTGTTGACCTCTGCCGGCGTTTATAAACACGTTATTCCTTTCATTCTGTTTTAATTTTATATAAGATCATTATGGGTATTTCCACAAATCCTTTTAAATATTAACTACAACAATATGGTAAGCATCTTTATCGAAGGCTGGAATTAATAAAGTATTCAAAATCGAGAAGAGGATTCTAAAATTAGCCACTCTGGATATCGCTCGCTACCAGGAGTAATTATTTCAAAATATTAATCGTAGAACAATGAATTCATTTGGAGTGCTACCGAATCTGTTATTGATATCTTAAAATTACTTAAATATAAATATCTTCTTATATTTATATTATATAATTGAACTGTGCAGTTGAGATTTTGGTTATCAAAATACGCAATTTACCTTGTTCCTCCTAAATATAGTAGATTAGTAAAGCTTCCACTGCAAATGAAATTCATAGGGCTTATTTTACAAACACATCTATTACAAAATTGCATAATCAAATTAAGATACAAGATATCCTTTTTCAGTTTAATACTACTTATATTTACTTACTAATAAATGATTGTAAACTGGTGTTAGAATTTGTCACTTAATTTAATGGGTGTACATGTACTTAGCAGAAACAAGTGTGACAAATATAATAAATTGTTAAATAAAGTCATATAAACCTTTTATAATGTCGTAAGACAGTGAAGGTTAAGCGCAATTATTACTCGAAGGCATCGTGCATCGTGCATCGAGCACTCGATGGAGTAATAATTTATAACAAGTAGACTCGTCAAGTACGTCGATCAATCGAAAGGTACAACAGTGAACTTTTGTTACGGAGAACATTTGCGTACAATGAACGCAGCACAATGATGATAATGCTTTGTATTAATCTCGCTTTAAAATCTTTGTCGTTATTATTTGTGCGGTTTTGTGGCGTGATATTGCGCATTGTAGGCTGTGTGCGGTGGGCGTGATATTCCGCTCCTGTGGTGCCGCTCCGCACTGGCGCTGCACTGGCGTTGGCACTACTCGCACTGCGCGCGATCGCCATTACCACCGGCAGTAACAGCACCGGTGCTAATACCGTGGGCATCGTTGGTGAGTCAAATCGTACCTAATAGGCAATAATGTAACGAGAGGACATGTAGGCCAGCGGTTTCACATGCTCATCGCCTTTGGGGCTTGAATATTTTAGCCGACTTTATTTCAATTGTCCATATTCGTAGGCGGCAAACTCCAAAATCCGTAACGACACTAAAAACATACACTTAACTACATTCATTTTGCTTTGTAACTAACAAATATTTATATATTTTTTTCATTCGCGATATATGATGTTGCGTCAGGAAAAATAATAGACGCATACCATCCTCGTGTAACTATATCGGTTTGTTGGTCAATAAAACTAAAAATATCATTTGTTTTTTTTAAATTGTATGCTCCATAAAGAAAGGTTTCTTAGTGTGCATCGACTCTTTGAGCCGCGTACGTTATAGTTGGTGCCTTCTTCTAAAACTGCTTCTTCTAACAGAAGGTTGGTGACCACATATGATAACTATCTCCTTCCTGCGAGGATAGCAACATTCCCTATAAATTAGCTATTGCTTAAACATCTAAAAAGTCCTCTCTTTCCTCTGCTGGATGATTTCTAACGTTTTTTGCTTATTTATCTTATTTATTATGATCTTCGTGTCGTCATTCTTTGAACATTTTCGGTCAATTCGAGTTGCCATTCAATTTTCGGGCAAACTAGTGTTAACAAGTGTTCTTCGAAAGCGGTTTGATTTATCAATTATTTCAAAGTCGGCAAGGGTTTCAGTCATCTGTAGTAGGTTCGCCTATGGCGTAACCAGCATTTGTGTCGTGCACGATAAAGTGGATTTTGCTGCATGTGAATCTAAACACTCGGTGCATGATAATAACCGTGTGTGCGGTGTATAGGAATTATCTCAAGTGTGTGGATGTGTGCGTGTGCGCGCGAATACCTGCAAGTGTTCAATGATTGCCAATGGTGCATGAGCACTGATCACTCTGCCCCTGAATACCTGATCAGGTGGAGAGTTTTTGTTTTATGTGTTTGACTTTGAAACAAGTCGATGGCATATATACAATTACGTAATGTGAGAACAAACATTAAATTGTACTGGTCTTATTCGTTTTGTTCGAGTATGTCAGTATGACGAGTATAAAAAACGCATCAATATGTCTAACAGGTCATCTCAGATGTGTAAGGAAATATGTTGCCATTAGTCTTATGTGATGAGTTTAAACAAATAAGAGAATACTGCTGTGTCTGTTTAAATTGTTTATTAGTTATTTGAATAATTCTGTAAGTACTTGGTGCAAACACAGGTGTACAATTGTGTAATTATTTTAAAGCAATAAAATTTTATTTGATAGCTTAACATAAGTTAAATCTCTATCTTTCGAGTACATACACGTATCTTGATTCTAAAACTGTCAGGTATCAAATATTAGTAGCATATTCAATCAACAGTTTACCCGAGTTTGGATGTTGCCATGTAGATTTACTGGAAAAAATGTGCAAATGATTTTCCATTTCAATTTTGTGTCGCAAAAAACAATCACGTGATGAGAGTTAATTTAGGGTAAATCCGTTGCCTGATGATGATTTAATGTTATCGCATACTTCAAGATCTAGCAATTAAACATATTATTTCATCTACGAAATAGTCTACTGAAAAAATCTATAGAAGGAACCGTGCCTCAAAATGGGTGGATTTAGGATTTAAACCAATACATACATATCATCACGTCATTTCCGATAGGGGTAGGCAGAGGAAATGGAGCACCATCTGTCTTTGACTTGACATACATTTCTTGCTTCCTCCACATTCGTGCATTTCGTCATACACGCACGACGGTTGTTGAGGCTCCTAACATTGCTTTCGACGAGAAGTGGGGAAACACGTTCCTATTAACTTATGTTTATCTTTTCTTGCACCACTTTCATATTCGCACTGTAGATCTGTTTCACTATTCTTTCATTCATGTCAAACCACATCAAACATTCATCTATCATTATGTTTTATTCTCTGATATTTTCATTACCTATCTATCTTATTTATCCTATCCTGAACATTCTTCTCAACGATCTTATTTCACTGCATTTATTCTACTTTCATCCTTCTGCCAATTCAATGTTTTGCTGACATATGCAAGGTAAGCACCAAGATTTATACCCATCTTAACATTTCTTTTAGTCAATCATCACTTCTTTAGCTTTAGAAATTAGGATGAACACATACACAGTTAATAATCAGCGTGGAGATCTAAATAAAACTGCTCTAAATTTTCTCAGCATTGAAATTCATTTTCTCAACGTTGAAATGCATTTTCTCAGCATTGATTTTAACTTGTGATGGGCAGAGACAAACATACTATAATATAACAAAAAACAACCCAAAATATGGTCGGCAGATGTATTTTGTTGCTGAAAAGTTAAACAGAAACAGATCGTTGCAAATATTTACATAATTGGTGAAAGTGAATATTTATAATAACATCCAGTTAGATTTTTAGCAAAAATAGTAGTATCACAGCATTATTTCAGGTCAATATTTGAAATGACTTATATAGAAAAAATCTTTCAATCAAACATCTAAATAATTCGTATAATCTTCTTAAACTTATTCTACGAAGAAAATTTAGCAATCTTTCCATTTATTTCGTAGAAGAGAAGAAAATAACTATCAGGATAATGAATGGAATATGAAGGTAAAATAAAATGATCATTAAACAGGTCAAATAAATGGCCTTGAAAGAAAGTCAGCAGATCTAGTCTTTCGATTCCTTAATGAATGTGACGCCAGGCATCCTGATAACTTCAAAATACACATGAAGTTAGAAGGGGAGAGCACCTCCACATCTAGAAACTTCCATCAAGACATGATCTGATGTTAGGCATGCTTGTAATCTGCGAACAGTAATGAACCAGTAGTTGGTGTATCTTATAACACAATATTCCTCTACAACAACCTTATCACGATCGTTTTCTCTACGGTCTCATGAAGAGCCAAGACCTTGCCGCTAGCGCAGCCTTCGATCGTGACGTCACCATACACTCCTGCCTCGCTCCTCCATACCGCGAGAGGAGAAATTTATCATCGCTAAACATCGTGGGTCGACCACTAACCCACGAGTCGTCTACCTATACATGCAAACACACCTTGAAACGAAAGTAGCCCAACGAGCATCGCAACAGCCGACTGTATGGCTAAGACGAGAGCTGATGGGCACTAGGTAGAAAACGAAAACGAGATTTCTTCGCGTCATACTTAGACTATATATCGCGTAACATCCTTCGCATGAAGAGGCGCCTATTCAATTGGAATATTTTGTTGCCCACATATAAAGAATTATTGTTTGTATGGACTAAAAGAAATTTGATCGACTCCTACGTTTACATATCGAATGATGAATAAAAACTGATGCAGGTTGTATTAATTCATTTTGTTTAGTCATAACAGTACTTCTATATATTAAAAAAATGCGCGTGTACGTTCTCGCTCTAGAATATATTTGTTAGAAAATATAATTAAACAAATGATCGACGGGAGAAATTCGTGAATCAATCGAGAGGATGAATCCTGTGAATGTTACAATCCATTAACTTCAAATACTTGAAAAACAAGAATATTTCTAATTTTAATTATACATAACCATTTTTGTTTTATTTCTAAAATGGATAGACATGCTGTCGATACTAGTTTACATAGCTTAGAAAGTTGTTGCCACTAGCGATGACCAGACCGCATTGCTGAGCGGTCTTGTCTGCGATGTCCATTCATTAATATATTGTAGTCGTATTGTATTGTAATGTACTGTACCGCTGTTGTATTGTTTCGTGTGAGACGATATTTGTTTTTGAAACAAAAGACCGCAATGAGTGGTATACTGAATAAAGAACAGAAGAAATCTTATTCAATATCATTCAATACTTATGCAAAATTTCTCCTCGCATTTTGGTCAACATGTACTTAACGTAAATAAAAATATATGTAATAAGTGCCTCTATACAAATGATTGGTAATATTTTTTTTATCTTATGCTACACAGACAACACGACACCACCATCCGTCTGGGTCTATAACATTCAGTGCAATTGCACATGTAAATGCTGTGTAGCAGCCGGAGGATAAATTGAAAATCTGGGTATTCAGTTCTAGTTATGAAACATGGATAAAACCATTTCATATGGCTCACAATACTGAACGGTGGTATTGCCCGGGGACGATACAAGATCTAAGAACTCCTTTCTAATCCAGAGTGAATATATACTTTTATTTTTTTTGCTGTTTTCATTTTTATTAAACATATTTAAGGCGGGATTCGAACCTGCGCAGGAGTCAAGTGTCTTAACCACTCGACCACAAAACCGACTCTATCCTAAAATACATTTATAATAATTTTCCTGCGATATTCAACCAACTGGTTCAAAATCCTTTTATACTAATGCTATTAATATAATATTCCTCGAATTATTATATTTAGCTAACACGTTCAATCTCTAAATGTTTTTTCGAACAATTTGTTTATAAATATATCTATTGTAGACAAACAATATTAAACCTATATGTTATATATAATTATTTATTTTGTCCATTGAACACTAATCTCAGAGCATTTCAATTAACATACTTTTACGTATCGTCAATCAAAATTTACCACAATCGCGAATAGTGTACATTTTTCTAACCGCTATTACAAAATATTAAGTGCGATAATTGGTATTGACAATAAATTTTGAGGAAATGTATGTATCTTGTTATATAGTGTGCAACCCGTGGATGCAAATGCTGTGCCAATTGGAGATAGGAATTTGGATTCTCAAATTCTATTCACGGAATATGAGCAAATTCTTAAAATATTGTTTAAGGGCGAATTGATACGATGTAACTAGACGATTTGCGTACTGTTGTGTTGTCTGCGTGGCTGTAGAACGTGTTGCCTCTTTACAATTTGAGTCTTTTCAGGAGCCGAATTAATAAATCCTTCCTTCCCTATTGTAACCCCTGCAGAGTATCACGCGATGTTATAGATTTGCTTCGGTAGTGTCTTCTGTGGAGATATTAAAACAAAATCCACCACTCTTTTAAAGTATTGACAGAGGTCTAATCTATGTTACAAATATTGTGCGCATATAAATGTTTTTTTAAAGTAATCATTTTATTTGCTTAAAGAAAAGAAATATTCTCTTAGTAAATCTACGTAGAATTTTTGGCAGTTGTTTGATCGAGTTTACATTCATAATTTTCATATTTGTAAGCATATTTTCCTCAACACTCTCAAGTTAGTTTTATGACATTTAAATGTTCATTCAATTCAAGTTTGATTCATGACTTCTCATAACTTTATTGTGTGTTTTGCTTTATTGATGTGATTACTGTAATTGGTAAATTACGCATTTTTGTTTAACGATATTATTTCGATTCTAATTAATGATTCACCTTGTATTGTTAAATATTACTTAATTGCCACCATATTTCTGTAATTATGATTACAGTGGTGATGTAATTCATTGAAATAATGCATGGATTGAATGTACGGCTTATATTACCAAATCTGTTACGTGATATCATTACATTGATGATTTAAGTACATGAATCATATAAGGAAATTGTATAAAAGAGAAATGAATACGTTGCATTGAAGATATTATGGGTGGATCATGTAAAACAATCAATTTTAGCAAGTCACATTATACACTATATAAAAATAGTAAATGATTGAACAAATACCTCCAATATCAGAGTTTGATAAATTTTTCTTGAATTTAGTACGGTTAGTAGTTAACTGAACTAAACTGAATTTGGTTTAATTTATATTTTTCTGTAGATCTTATGTCACGCGTTGCGATAATTTTTGTGGTTCACTATATATTATGACCACGAATGTTAAATGAATTCATGTTCACGAATAGATCTACTTAATCAGATTTTTACAAAGCGTTCACACATAAAACTGCATTCATTGTTACAGATTCAAATTAGTTATGTATAATACAAATTAACAATATGCATGATAGCAATGATGATTCTTGCTATATAATGATAGAGGGGATACGTGCTCAAGTAGAAATACGAGTACGAAGGGATGGTATACAGTAAATAGTTTTTAAAATAAAGAATCGTAATATAAAGTATCTCATATTTTTTTGTTTGAAAGTAATTAGCTTCTGTTAAAGTATTCCGTGTATTATCCGTAAGTAATGCATATCGCATATATTGCACTTATTTTACATCGTCTTAGTAAACGTAGTTGATTGTTTTTCAGAGGGAATTCTGAACTCGTTAGTGTAAAGTGTAATAAAGAGGCTTCTCGGTCCATTGCACTATGTGAATCGAAAGAGAACTGTCTGCAGGAAATAATTGCGTTGAGCAACACGCAAAGGCGAAATTCTGAATAAAAACAATGCTACTCTCAGAGGAGCAGTATTATTAATTTTTAAGAGCGAATGTGTTATTTAAAATAAAAAAACTGTATAAATATACTTTTTTTACTAATTTTTTTCGTCAGATTGAATACGTTACCTAGCAGTATGAAATTAAACATTTTCATTCTTCAGTTCTGGTGACGAAATTGGTTTGATTAACTGCGTCTGTACGTTTAGTTTTGGCTAATGCTATTTTTTTACAATTTAGGTGCGACTAGAAACAGTGTCCTGTTGGTGGCAGCTGTCAGTGACATTATTTTATGAATTTGTCGCGGTATTTATTGTCAATTCAATCTGTCACGTTTCACATCAACGCGCACCGAATGACATCTCCCTCGCACCGGTTACACTATACGTGAAAAGGGAAATATTTAACTATTTATGATAAAATCTAATAATTATATTTTAACGATCGATATTCTGCAACCTTTGCAGCCGATGAAGAAAAATAACATACCTGCTGATTGTCTATTTAAGGAATCGTTTATAATTCGCAGCCTTATCATCTGGATAGATTCCGTACAGAATTTTTATACTTCATATTTACCATCACAAATAATAGAGTTTAGTGCGGAGATAAATCGTAGGATCGGGATGGTCAAAGTATAATATTCGTGCCAGGTAGTATCCAAGGATACAAATTAGAAATGGGTAAACACATTTTCATATCTATTTTCTTCTATGCCGTTGAATCTTGGGTAACAAAATCTAGAGAAAAAACAATGATAAAGATAATTGTGACCAAGTTATGGAGTGTCTGAAGAACTGATAAAATAAACATTCTTCTAATAAGAAAATTAGTTTTGAACAATCATAAAATGTAACGAAATACTACGGAAAACTATTATCTTTCGTCCGTTCGTGACCAAAACTATAATACGTATCCAATTAAGCTGGCCTCTTGCTCTATAAACAATAGCAAAATAAACCTTTGTTTATGCCTGTCATATAGGCCGTTGGGCATTTTTTTTTGTAATAAATTTTTTACACTTGTAAATGATTGGTTTAGCCGATATCGATCTAATTGTAACGCGAGCCGTGTATACATTGTGTGATTTTATAAGTAACTGGTTTTCATCTATCTGGTTTGGGTGTGGTTGCTCTATCCATAGGAATGTTATTCGATTCGCAACACCTCGAGAGAGGGCAGTTGAGTAGTCGATAAAAATATATTGCAACGAACCAAATGTTTCAACTACACTTTTAAATTAAATGAAACTGGGAAAACTATCAAGGAAAAATTACTTTATTTATGTTTAATTATATTATTAGAATGCATCAAGTGGGCACTTTATTTTTTGCTGGTACCTATTTCAGTGAGCACATGATGGTTTACCTCTATTATTTTTTAACGAATATACAAAATAAATCATTCCAATTGATATGCTGAAGTATTAAATCATCATTTTCAGAAAATAATCTTTTATGGCAGTCGGTTCTAAGAATTAATTGCGTCTTTTATCCTCCACGATTGCTTTCTTTCAGTTTTTCACATCATATACAAAAATAATTTAGTTTAGTATTGAAGTATTACATTGTACTCGTGATCGCAAAATTAAATCGAACGTGGCTCGATGTTTGTAAATATATCACCTACTTCCTTTAAGGCAGTGCTACTACTTATATTATAAATGAGAACAATACTTTAACTTCACCTTATATTGGTTACTAATTGTAGTCTTACATGCATCAATTTTGAAAGAATAGATACGTATCAGTAGAGAAAAAAAATCTCTTTGATTTTAAATACTTGTCATGCTGTATCGTACCATTTCCTGGTGTCCTTGGACTGTTTTTGTATCTCTGATACCTGTATTATTTTTTTACATACTCGTACAGCAGCAGACTAGGTAATATAATACGAATTTGCCACGTATTCAGAGGCTAAAAGTATGGTGATTAATCTAATAAAGCATTTTTTGTGTTTAATCTGTTGAAGTAAGTAATAATGCCAAATAAACAATTAAGTTAACTATTGTCTCTGAAGTTTCAATGATTTTAACGTAGATTATATGCCATAATATTTTATTATCGGAGCTCTTAATAACTATCTATATGTAATGGCTACATTGATTGGTATAAAGAATTCATCTCTGTTTAACCTTTTGTAAGATGTTAAGTATTTTATTGTTAACGAGCCACATCTCTATGATAACTTTATGGACAATAATTGTCCAATTTTAAACTTGTAGAATAATTTCAGACAACATTTTCATAAATGTTCTAGCGATTTGTCATTCCTTAAGTGGTTTTCTGAAAAAATCTCCGTGCGTTTTTACGTTCCTTAAACCATTACATTTTTTAAAGAATTTTTGTATGTTTGGATTCTATTTAGCATGTTTATTGTGAGCTAAAATCAATACGCAGCAACGAGCAAAATGTTGTTCACCAGAGATATTTTTCTATAAATTTACCATTTCATTTAAAGTACTTAGAGCTTTAATTATGCTCTTGGTTTCTTTGTAATATTATACATACATATGCTGTATGAGATCTGAAAACATTTAGTATATGTACTCGTAAATGCTAAAGTAGTATGGTAGTAAAGTTTATGTCACCAAACGAAAAACGCGTATGTGTTTTATTTGAATGATCTTTTCAAGGTGATCTTTGTTATAAAAGTTGTTGACAGATAACGAATTTTAATTACCTGAGTAGGTAGAGCAGACATATTTTTTCAATTGATTGAAGTACGTCGAACAATAATTCGTTCGTTGTCAGTAGCTATAGACAGGATTATTATGAGCAATGATCAAACATCTTTCATTCTGTACACAACATTTGTAACCTTCAATTGATTCATATTTGTTTTGATTTCTCTTATACAGTATACGAAATATTCAAGGTAATTTTCTTTTATGATAGAGATCGATATGTTACAGTTCTAAGCTTGGTATATTAATGTATTATGTAATATGAACCTATGACTGTTTATATACTATATAATAAACTCTTTTATTATATCTTAGCTTTACTTTTCTTTTACAGTATTTTTAATAATTACAAATTATTATTTTTGTTTCAGATCCTTCACAATGGAGTGGAGAAGACGTTAAGGCGTGGCTCCTGTGGACGTTAAGACAGTACTCCTTGCCATTAGTTCCCATGGAATATTTTTGCATGGATGGTGCTAAGTTAGCAGCACTTAGTGAGCAAGATTTTATACAGAGAGCGCCACAGGTCAGTAGTTCAATATTATGTAAAATTTCACAATTCATGTTTATAACAAAAGTAGTATATAACAATCAGTTACATTAAGGAATTGGTGCAAATGAAGAGGTGAGTCCGGGAGGGAGCAGCTTTAAAAATTACATTATTTTAAAAAAGGAACGGTCTTAAAAATTAACGTAGATTTTTATTATTAATT
>JAPMAF010000697.1:0-13276 GCA_026537445.1 Silvatares holzenthali | reverse complement strand
AAAAAAAATGTTGATATAACCAAATCAAATTGCATTAATTTTTATAGATTAAACCACAACGTATTTCATTAAATTAGTCTCTATACGACGTATTATATACATATATCGAGATGTATTAAAATTTTATTTGTACAAAAAATTAAAATAATTTCACGTTTACATTGTGAATTGATTTTTTTAAATAAATCATGTAAATTATTGCATTAATCTGGACAAAATGTTTAATTTAATATACTAACACTTACAAACAGTATAAATATATATTCATTTTATTCAAGCTGTCGCAACATCTTAATACGCATGTCTGTTATAACGTGAACAAAAATTAAAAAGGTGGATGGCCATTTTAGGAAAATTAGATTTCTATTGCAGGATTTTAAATTTTGTTTTAATACTCGTAATATTGAGTGGTCACACCTCATGAAATTATTAAACTTTTTATATTGTTTTTTTCTTGAGGGATTTTCCCATAAGAACTATTTTGATTATTCTCTGATTTTCAAATTATAAAAAATATGTAAATTTTAAATGTACTGATTATAAAACTTTATTGTACAATGTAATTTGTCATATCTATAACAGTATTCTGAATAACGTATTTTAATTTCGGATGATATATTAACGAAATAGAAACTATTACTTAATTTACCGATAGTTATTTTGTTGAATTAGTGCTGTATCAAAAGAAGTTACAAGGAATAAAATATATTAAGAATGAAATATTGATTCATACCTGTGACAGAATACACGTAAATTAAGAATATTTAACAACTTAGAAATGTAAAAATAAAAGATAGATTACTCTTAAAGATATTCGTGAAATAAATGTTTTATTAACCACTGATTTAACTACACAACTTTTGAAGGCCACAATCATATATTGTACAGATGTATTACCTTCACTATACAATTAGATTAAGCACTTATTATTAAATATTTAAAGGAATAAATTTTATATCTGCAAGTTAATTGAAAGAACGTTCTGTCGTGTTTGTGTTTAAAGTGTGACAAATGATAAAATGAACGGAAATGATCGCGCGAGTTTTACGTGCTGGGAAGCGGCGCGCGATACGCTGCGGTATATGTAGTACAGATCCTTGGAACGCCGTGTTTAGGGACGCGACGCCTGAAATGTACTGACGTCTCAGCGGCCGTCGCGACGGTTTCAGCCCCGGGTCCGTATCAGCGCTCGCGCGGCCCACGCTTTGAACTGTGGTATAATACAGCGCAGAATGCGGAGCTACTGCACTTTCTTCTGGGGCGGTGACGTTAACAGTCGACATAAAAATTCATTATGTTAACGACTGCCGCGATAGTTTACGAAGATAATACGGGCATGCGAAGAATGCTGTAATTCAAAATTTTAATTACAAACTAACTAAAATTTATTTCCTACTTTTAGAACAAGGTTTTTATTTTATTTCTTCTAATGCCCGCATTTACCGGCAAAGTTTAACGTGTTTCAAAATTTGACGGCGTTCAGTGAGCAAAATAGTTTATTAGTAAGATATGATTCATACAACATTAAAAGGAAACTACCTTTATACTTGTATATTTTCAGATCGACAATTAATTATAATTTATTATCTAAGATTTTTTTTTATTATTCTTATTATTATTTTTTTATACATAAGACACCATAACACCATTGTACGTCTGGGTTTATAACATTTAGTGCAATTACACAAGTAAATAATGTGTAGCAGTAGGAGAAGAAAAAAAACTTGGTTATTCAGTTCTAGACAAGAAACATGGATAAATTCATTTCACGTGGCGTACAATACTGAAATGTGGTATTGCTCCTTAGCATTACAGAGTAAATATATATTTTTAAATGCATTTTAGGATGTTTTTGATTTTTATATGTTTTTATATGGATATTTTTATCAAAACATATAAAACGAAAAACGAATATTTAATTTTGAATATTTTAAATATTATATTTTAATATATAAAAAATATGAAACGAACAATGCATATTTAATTTTTTTTTCACTCCATCAGAGCCCGCGACCTCCAGCATTTCTCTAACGATCACGAGACCGATCTATCCCCTTTTAAGTAATTTTAAGCAGTGGTAAACACATATCATCATTAATTATTGTATGTACTACGAGTATATGAATTTGGCAGCTAAAAGCAAAAATGTTCTTATACGCCTAAGTGTTAAGATCATCATCAATGATGTTGGTGTTATATATTTTAAAACAAAAATTCATTAAAGCTTATACGAAAAGTAGAATATCATTTATTTAAAAATTGACTCGTATTATCAATACCATTTTAAAATTTTATTGGAAGTTGTTTGATGCAATATCTCTGCCGTAGAACTTCTGTGGACAGTGTTCAATGAATTTGGTAATATACCTCTTCGGATTTTATATTTTTAAGTGATAGTCAGCTAAAGTATTGTCTGATGAATATGGTAGGTGAGACTCTTCACAGTTAAAGCTTGCTTAACGATCATTGAAATTGTTTTTAGCTGTGAAGTGTGCGGTCATCTTGCAGAAGCGATGCAAAGGGTTATTGACCAGGTTAGGTTATTTGATCGTAAGTTTCTCCTTCATTATTTTCACTTCTTGACCTTACATATATTCGTAACTATTTTACCATGAACCATGTAATGAACAACACTACTTTAAAGCTACCAGACGGTCATCATAAGCTATTCTAATTAATCTTTCGTTTGGATATTGTTTGACTAAATCTCCTGAATGAACATCATAACAATTGTTACAAAATGGATTTATCCATGTTTCGTGACTAGAATTGAATAACCAGGTTTTCGATCTCTCCTCCGACTGCTATACAGCATTTGCATGTGCAATTATACAATATGTTACAGACCCAGACGGATGGTTGTGTCGTGGTGTCTCTGATGGTTGTGTCGTATTTTCTCAGCCTACTCCTATAGCGGCATTGCGTGATGTTATGTATGTATGTACTTTAACGACTCAATATTATTTTGTTAATTGCGGTATGGTTGCTACTAGCTCAGTCTTTAGTTTATGATGGCTTCACTTCGGTATCATTCTCAATTTAACCTCATTATAATTTTCAAGTCATGGGGCTCGCTCTTGAAATTTAAATTTTCAGATCGAAACTATAAAACAAGTAATATGGTGCGCGTTCATTCTATGTGTTTGGCGCGTACACATTGTTGGTACGCGTATAGTTTACTACGTTGCTGCCTCGATGGAACTTATATTTGAAAAATATGTGTATTTATACATTTTCTATTACTGTATATGAGTATATATGAGTTGTAACAAAGGACAGGACAATTAAATAACTAATTTTGTTTAAAATAATAATACTGATTAAAAGTTATTTGTTTTCCGAGTTCCTAGTCAAATAAAGAATGGTTAGTGAAAAACAGTAAATTGATTGGTAAGGACCTAATGCTCGTCGAATCTCCTCATCAAGATTTCCACATTGCTATAATTCTTAGGGTAGTGTACCAAACAGTATATATCTCACATGTCAGGTTTGGGATGAAATTCTGACTAAGGGCTGATATGATTTTTTTTTTAATATGGCAAACGTATTGATAAATAGAATGCACTTATTCGACAGATAATAATAATTATCTCGTGATTTAAAAATAGGCCAAAAGAAAGATTTATTTTAAAAGGGCTGCTAATCTCTCAGTATTAACACTAGTTGGAGATAATGAACCGGAATTAGCCAATGTTTGACAATTAAATATGACGGGAAGAGATTACATCCTAAAAGCAGTTTAATTACAGATTAGTTGTATTATTCTGATATAAATGACTGAATGAAACGAAAATGATAAACACTTGACCTCCAGTGATTCGATTCATTATTCCACCCTCTATGCTACAAAGGTTAACAGTAAAATATATTTCCAATAAATCAAACATTTCTCCAAAGTTTGGCGATCAAACCGACGTATCAACTTTTAATGGTAACGTGTTGGGAGGAATGATCACAATTCATAGGACTGTCGCTTTTTGACGTTTTAAAAATGAAATGAAAATATGTATTTGGTATATTAGTTTAATTTTTAATTCATAATTAAAATGTTAAATTACAAAATGTGATGTGAAAGATGAAATAAAAATATTCAGAACATTGTTTTTTGCATAATGAGTTTTATTTTTGTTTGAATATCATATGGCGTTGCATTAAAATTGCTAATACAAATACAATAAATAATTGTGTTTAAGTAAATAAATCATATATTTATTATAAATATCTAAGGGCGATTTCTCAAATACCTGATGGTGTGAAAATATCGAAAATAAGCGCTTTTCATTTTTTAATATCGTTTATCTTATTGAAAAATAGAATGTAAAATAAATCGTGTTTGAAAAATCACCCCTTATATATTATATGATTTGTAAATAGGTTGCATTTAAATATGAAAAAATACTCGCGTCCGGGAATATTTATCATATACGAAAATTCAAATCATTGAATTGTATGATATTATACTAAATAATTTTCTCTTGAATTTGTAAGATTTATAATAACATAATGATGCTCACAATTATTATTTAGATTCTCCGAAAAACTAAGCCTCTTCAAATTACGACGAAAGTATTTTGTTTTCTTTTGAACGCCAGTTTTATTAAAACAATAAGATAAGTAAAATATCTAGAGAGAAAATGTTCATAACGTGTAGGTCAGTTTTTTAATAGCAAAACAAAGCCGAATAATACCGGCATAAACTTAATAATGGTGAATAACCAAAAAATATTTTGTTTTTTTAATTTAACACGACATGTTAATTAACAATTTAACACGACATGCCGTTATTCTTGTACTGGAAAGTTGGACACGTTTTACGTTTTTTAAGTTTCTTCAGTAAACTTATACTGTTTCGGAATATTTAGGAGTACTGTAAAATGTAGAAATGTATATAAATATATCAACTAATCTACAATATTCTAAACACTTATATAATAACTTTAATAAAAGCTTGACAAGGTACTACAAGCGCCTTTTCCTTTGGAATCATTCCTACTTAATTTCCAACAATTCTACTACCTTTCTGAATCAGGATACAATTAAACACAAATAAAAATACCAGATCAAGAAGCGCAATCTACAAGAAAAGAAAATACTTATTATAATATTCTTTTGTCATATATTAACTAATGACTGAATCATAACTCTTCTAAAACTCTTTCGTCTTCTGAGAGATTCGGACTCTTCATCTGCATTGATCCTTAGTAGCTGCATTGCAAAATGAAATCTTCCAGGCATTTACTGCTTTGCCTAGTCAAACCACCGGATTGGTAATTGTCATTTTCACCTGAAAAATTCCAAAAATTCCTTAGGCACACCGTGGATTCGTTTGTCGTTCAGTCCAAGCAATATACAAATATATTATAGGGTGAGGAACAAGTATTTGTATTATATTGGCTTTCATCTGAAGATCAACCTCTCTTAGATGTAACATCGTTATGCGGTGTATTGTTTTTGGTGTTGTCTAGACTGTCTCTTCTACCCTTTTTTCTTGCCATCCTCCAGAATTCTTACTATATATCGACATTTTTCAAATTGGCTTTATTGATACATTGTGTTGACATTTTTATAACAAAAATATTCGATGTAATCTAGAAATATTGTTTTGCTGACATTTTTTCAATAATAACAAAAGGTTAAGCGATACACCCTGTTATAAACAGGTCTTGTTATGTATCCTAAAACTTCAACTCAAAGATTTTATTAATGTAAAATATACGCCTATCATAAAAATCAATATTATAAATATTTTAAAAGTGGTTTGAAATAAAAATGATGTGCGGTTTTCATTTCGATAATTTTACATCCTAATAAGGCAGCCGTATCCAAAAAGGGCAACAAATTTAAATTATATGAAAACCGTGTTATATTTTTATTTTCAATTCGGTATAACTGTGGCTGTATTTCAGTGATACAGCGTCCAATATGCTCCATTGAGTCTCGGTATAGGTGGGTTTGTTGACATAAACTTTTAACTAAAAAAAAACTGCATAAATATACTAATGTGTTTAATAGTACATTATAGTTGACCAATTCACGATGTTTAGAGCAATAATGCTATTGTTTTGACAAAAGGCATCGTCCTGTTAAAATTGTATGTCTTCAAGAACCTTAGCATCCATTTTAAGCCTAAAAATCTGGATCATCTGATCCGAGACCGTTCGCTACTGAAATTTATCGTGCATTCTCGGCAGCATCTTCGAAAAAATATGGTCCAATAATGCTTCCAGAATGTTTTTTTAAATCACCAAAATCCACACTAACGATTTGAAGAATACGTTTGTCTAGTCTGACATCATTAATCGAGCTAGTCCAATAGACGGCACCAACTTGTCGGAACGACGTCAATTGTAAAAAACAATTACTAATCGGAATCAGGATTCACACAATAATACGAACACGTGTAGAATTTCGAGTCAACGAACTCGTGACCGTGACACAGAAACGAACATTATACGATTACATCAATAATAACATTATCACGGCATTAAACAAAGTATAACACGCACCATGTAACATTGTCACAAATTCACAAAATAGCAACCGATTTTGTAGAGAATAAATTACGTTAAAAGTAACAACAATGCAGCATTAATTACGCAAATATATAAAAGAGAAACACAGAAGAAAAAAACACACTTCGCCACCTTAAATTGTCGCGACTCTAATTTAATCCGTCACACGCGAAAGCATGACATTCGATAGTATTTCCGTTCTACACCTCTACGAGATCGATACTGACGTTTTCTATGGAGTACACGCCATCTGTTAGCGGAATAGCAAATTAATTTCTCAATATTAACATGCAATTAACTACTTGTTTGTATTATTCTAAAATATATTCTAAAATATATCTAAAATATCTCTATTAAATATAATCAACTTCAACGGACATTATTATGTAAACAATCCCTACAAACTATTAATTTTCTACGAAATCAGTAGTCTGCTTTTAAAGAACTAATGAATCTATTAATTGACGTTCGCAGCAATTTCATGAGAGCTCTTTAACATTTATATTTACATTCCCTGAGCACTAACAAGTTTCCCTATTTAGATTTTCGCATACAAATATTTTAATTCAAAGTTCTATATTATTATATAATGTATTTAAATAATCACTCTCTAAATAAATCTATTGACCCGTAATGAATAAATGAAGAGCTTTATTGAGGTCTAATTGCGTATAAAGAACATCAATTATGATTAGCTGTCTCTATAATTTGAGAGGAACGGATAACTTTTGAAATTCTATAATGCTCACTTTTCCCCCCAAAAAGGCACTCATGGGTCGGCACAAAGAATTGATAATGGTTTAAGGCTCATAGTTCAGACTAAGCAGCATAGTTATCTTCTAATAACACTTTATCCTACCATTGAATGTTAGAAGTTGCAATATCCTTTAAATTTTGCCGTAAAGGGGAGGCAATTTCATTACTTGGCCGTTTATCGTTTGAAAGATGAATTGATGATTCATCCAATTCAACATCTATTTAATTTTTTTTCATTTGCTAATAGGGCGATTCATTAAATGAGAGGGAAAATCTAATATTAATATAAGAATTATTGTTGGGATAAAATCATTTTAGCTATATTATATATTTAAAAATAATGACTGATAATTAGTAGAATTGTCACATGTAAATGCTGTGGAGCAGTTGGAGAAAATATTGGAATCCTGGTTATTCAGTTCTCATCACGAAACATGGATTAATCCATTTCACGGGGCTTACAATGCTGAAAGGTGGTATTGCTCCAGAGCGATACAAGATCTACCATTCTTTTTCATTCCAGGATGAATATATATTTTTAATGCATTTTCTTGCTGTTTTTGATTATTTTTAAAATACATTTTTACACACGCATATTTAAAATCTGAATAGCAATTAGCATTTTTATATACATATCTTTTTACTCCGGCGGGATTCGAACCCGTGATCTTCAGCGTTTCTCCAATGCTTTAGTCAAGTATCTTTAACCACTCGGCCACGAGGCCGACAAATTAAATGAGATAATTTGAATATACCATGTTCTATTTCAAATCTGTTGATTTGACTATACAAATTATAAAATGGAATTAGGAATTATTTACTATTAATATGATAATGGTTTCATTCAAATTTTATATTTAGAAATTAGATGGATTCAATTCTATTAAATTAAATATAATTTTTACATTTATAAAACCAATGTTTTGATTTCATTTTTCTAATAGCTAACAAAGTTAAAGGTAGCAGTAAAATGATTGATTTTTACTACTACTTTATATAAAAAATGTCCTCAATTTATATACGTCAACAATTTTTCAAAATATTTGTATTATAGATAACGTTGTTAATAATTACTTTGTTTCCTTTTTTCTTTGACGTTATTATATTTATTTAATAAATCCCAACATGTTTTATTGACTATTTTCAAAACGTTATTTGAAAATAACATCTTGAAATTTGAGAAATGATATTTTGGAAATAGTCAGTGAATGTTCCAAATATGTTAATTTTTATGAAATAAATGTGTTTACGACAAAGAAAAAACAATACAAGTATTTTATTTAGAAAAAATGTGAGAACATTGTTTACACGCATATGTTACTATACTAAGATGTTTCAAGTTTAAGATGTAGCAAAATTTTACAAGTGATGTGTTTCAAAAGAAAGGTTGTTTCTGCCTTTAATTCGGACGGTTTTGAGAAATGGTCAGTACCACAAAACATGGTCACGGTAAGAGCATTCCTGAGTAATATTTCGATTTGGACCTCGTAGGTCTCGTGGCATTTGAGGTTTGACGTTAAATCGTAGTGTATTTAAATATATACGTGTTACCGAATTTTGTTTGTGCGTAGACTTCATATGAAACGAAAATGTTATAGGCTGCCAAATATAGTCTTACATGAATACAGAAAGCTTGTTATGATGTTACCTAAAATAATGAACAGTTAAATTACCTCAGAGTATTACATGGATGTGTTCAACATTTTTTAACCAATATGTTTCTCTCCCTCCCCCTCTTTCCCTTTAGTCGATTTATTCACGAGAGCGTCACGGGAGTTGAAATAACTACGGTATAAATTAATCGTATCCATCCTTCTCGGTTTAAGGCCGGAGTAAGAGCTATGTTAATTGAAGATTCCATTAATTTCTTTACTTGATCTATTCACCTCGTAAGTGTTTGACCTACGAGTGTAGATCGCTGACTGCACGTTTTCAGTAACGATCACACTCAGTAGAGCAGTGGCGTACCTTTAATAGAAACTAACTATTAAATATTCAATGTTATAACAATATTATTAGGCTTCTAACGGGCTTAAAATGCATTCTAATAACTTATGCAAAACTACGAATATATAAGATGTTTATATATTATATAGATCGTTACAAAATTCATTTGGTCGGGTTTGAATAATGATATTTGTACAAATCGGAAGTAATAATACTGATTTCAACCAACTTCATATTTGTTTATTTACGACCTTACGTAGTTTCAGTTATTTTTGTAATAATGTCAAGCTTTTTTTATTCCATAATGTAGTATCATACCTTCAAAGTGCTTTGTTGAGTTAAAAATCGCCAACGATAAACGGTGCGTTTCAGATATTCAGCAGTATTAGAAGGTAAAACGATGCAATACTTTTTAAACTGCGGTAAAAGTACGAGAAGTTAGATAAATTATATCAGGTGTGATACTTTCTCGCTGCCTACGAAATATTGAGTTTTGCTAAAATTATGGGCACGCTACTGTTCTAAAATGCCTTTGTTCCTCCTAGCTACGTAACTAAAAAAAGGGTCAGTATGCAGTATGTAGAACACAAGCATTTTTTTTAATTCAGCTCTTTAAGATTAAATATTTTCTATCCTAATAAATAATAGAGAACGACGAACCATATCTTGTCGCATTACATCTTGCAAGCCGTGGAGAAAGAGCTCATTGACGAAGCCTTTGGGGAGGATCGTAGGATTGATAGAGTTTTGCTTCATGACAGCGCTTCTGGGCTCAAATTTATATCTGCGTGGGCCGTCGTACAATGTTGGTTCCTCAGGTGCCCGAGGCGAGCGCCCACAGGGAAATTTGCGGAGTTAGAGTAGATGAGTGGATGCTCCTCGTTAGGTTCAGCTATTTTGCAGTGTTAGGTAAAGCTTTTTGTTTTTTAAAGGCACTTGACTAAAGCGTTGAAGGTTCGAATCCCGCCGGAGTGAAAAGAAAAACGTTTATAAAAAATAATTTTTTTATTCATATTTTAAATATATGTGTTAAAAATATATTTAAAAAAAATCAAAAAAGGGCGAAAACGCATATAAAAAAAATATACATATATATAAAATATGTATGCTTTATTCTATCTGTATTTTAAATATTTGTGTAAAAATATATTTAAAAAAAAACTAATCAAAAAACGGCAAAAACGCATTTAAAAAAATATACATACATTCACTCTGGACTGGAAAAGAGTGAGAAAAGAGAGAATCTTGTATTGCACTGGAGCAATACCACCGTTTAGTATTTTAAGCCACGTGAAATAGATACATTCATGTTTCGTGATTAGAACTGAATAACAAGGTTATTAATATCTCCTCCGACTGCTACACAGTATTTACATGTGCAAATGTACAGTATGTTACAGACCCAGACAGATGGTGGTGTCATGGTGTCTTATGTGTAGTATGAGATAAAAAAGCTGGTTGTTTTGAGTAGGGTAGTTCAGGAGATCTGCACGCGTGTTTCGTTTTGTCTTTGCTCTTTTCAAGGACACTATGTGTATTCTGATTTTAAACGATAGTGATCTTTAACAATAGACTGCGTTTATTTTTTTGTTTCCGGTATATGGTGGGAATATTTTAAATAAAGATATAGGACACTAAAAATGAGGAGCATCAATATCTTATACTATTTCTACACTACGCTGTATTTATGCTTGGATCGTAGAAATGAAAATAACATGATGTACGAGCTGAGATTTATACTTCCTTATATACCCGTAGGTAGACTGTTGCACTTATCCCCTCGGCTATTATGCCTCTTAAACTTTTTTCTATTCACTTAGTAGTTTTTAGTATTATAATATATCTTAAAGCTGTCTAATATATTTCTCTCGGTCCCGCATAGTAGAACACAATGAAGTATACCAGAAGTTTTGTCAAGATAAATTTATGAATCTCGTGAGATATACTCGTATATATCTTAAACCATGCCATTAAGGTGTCTGTAACTTGTTTAGTAAGACAACTTAGAACATTTTTGTGGAATAGGGAAACGATCAAACTTTATCAGCTACTCTATTAGGCCATTGAAAAAAAATAAAACAAAGCAGTTTGACAGTCTTCGTGTCAATAATAGGATCCTAAGTAAGGAAAGAGAAATTTTAAAAATAAAACCTTTAAGTTGAATGTAATGTGTAAAATGAACCTTTGTGTAAATTACATCATTAAAGAGTTTTACTTATTTAATCATGTCCCCCTAGGGCTGTGCTAACATGTAAATAATATGATAAATAACAACTATGTAAAGAAACATTTTTGATGTATTTTTTGTGGTACGTTGGTCTATGTATCTATCTCAATGTGTACTTCTATTTAAAATAGAAACTCTGATATACAATTTGATTGAAAATAAATGTGCATGGAACCTTTGTATATTAGAAGACAGGATTCGATTTCACTTAATTACCTAAACCAATAAATTCAGATGGTAGCTATTGGGATTTGGGACTCTCTTAAGGTAGCTTGTGATAACCTTGGGTAACGGATTGAAGCTCCCCGTTACAGGACAGGTCTATTTACTTAAAAGGATAATTTTGCCCAGACGGATTCAAGTAGCCGAAGGATTGTCTATTTAATAATGCGCGATGAAGTTGAAATAAAAATACTTATTTTTTGAATAATAAAAACAAGTAGTTTTTTTGCATGTTAATGTTGAGAAATTAATTTACGATTCCGTTAATAGACGTCGTGTACTCCATAGGTCGCCAAATGACGATGTAGTGCTTACATGCTGTCAGACGTCACACGTTCACGTGCGGCGGGGGATGTTAGAGACGACGATTTAAGTTGGCAAAGTGTGTATCTCTTTATATTTTGATTATTTTTGGATGAATGTTGCAACTAATCGCGCTCTTCGTTGTTTCTCGATTGTATTGATATCAGGCCAAATCACTCGGCCATGTTTGAATGGTGACATTGTCACATGTGGAGTGCCCATTGCTTGATTAAATACAGTGATAATTTTATTTAATTTCTGTGTCACGGTCACTAGTTCGTTGACCCGAAATCTTACACATGTTTGTGTTATTGTGTGACGTTTTATTCGGGGAAAGCAATTGTTTCACAACTTATATTGCAGGTGTTCTGTGCCGACACACTTAAATTACTTGAATATAAGAATGCCCATTAAGAATGATTTAACTCCCTAAACCTTGAAAACCTACGCACTGATAAATTAATTCAAATTAAATCAATCTCACAGTATCGCTTGGAAAACATTTACGAGCAATTGGATCACCCAGAATTAATTACATTTCTAAATGCAAATGTATTATAAAAGTTTGCGTGGGTGTGTTATACTCATACATTGTACAATTTAATTAAAAACAACGCCTAAATTTACCTGAAAATATATTGTAGAGTTTAAACTATCCGGTTTAAATTTACTAAGAAAAAAATAGCGGAAAACAATTCAAAATTAATTTATTTTGTTGTCAAGTGTGATATCGAAACTCTGATTAGTTTAATTTAAAGAAATGTATTACAAAATTAAAAGAGTTAGCACTTAGATTTATTTTTTGTCCTTAATATAAATGTAAATGCTTAGAGATTCTACTCGAGACTGACAAAATGAATAAATTTTGTCGATTGCCATTTAACGTTTGAATTTCGTCTTTGTAATGAGCATGCATATTTCAATAGAAGCGCTACAATAAAAATATGATAAGATCACAGTTTATGTAAAAGATGTAGAGTTTTTACAGCCAAGGTGTTTGATGAAATCGACACAAAGAAACTACCATTTCTTTTCTACTCTATTTTTAAAGTTATTAACTTCGTTTCTGAGAACTGTGAACCACCCTTGACTGTTTTCAATAGCTCCAACGATCGTCAGGTAGTGCAGAATTTTTTGTTATGATATTACTACGTAACTCCGAGCGAGGCTATATAAATCAATCAAGGCTTCTATGGAAGGCATGTCACTGTTCCGATACTGGTGTTTTATTTTTTTTCTGATTGATTCGTATTGTGGAAATTAGCCCTATTTCACGTTAAACCTCGACTTTCCTGTTATTACTAGTCTC
>JAPMAF010000696.1:0-13283 GCA_026537445.1 Silvatares holzenthali | reverse complement strand
TAGAGAAATGTTCAATAGTAAACATTCTTTACTTCTCTTTAGAAACGAATTGATAAATATATTTGTAATCACATTAGTGAAACAACAATAGTAATTATTGAATCTTGTACAAACATATGTTGTCATTTTCTCTATAAATGACAGTTTGACATATCTGAGACATTTCTGGAAAAGGAATGGTTGAGATAAGAGAGAGTTACTTGATCCCCTGGCTCTAGACCTTTCTTTGGCATCAGATGGCAACTGCCATAAACAAGATAATCTCTCCTCATCAGTCATTTGCATTAAGGTAAATCTGAGTCACTGTTTCTGGAACTTGTAATGCATTTCAACTTTAGTTCATTCTTTTATTTAAAGACCGATCATATCTCAAGCGATATTGAGTTTGATATGCTATTCTTCAGCGTGAAGAGAGCTGAGTTAGTTATGCATAGAGAAAATTAAACACAATTTGTGCAAGAGACGTATCTTAGATATATATATTAATATTTGCGATGAAAAGAATATCTCAATGATGAAGTTGGTCACAAACCGTTGCGGCGTTGCGATGAATATGTACATTTTTACGATCGGCTTCGTGATTTAAAAACTATTTGAGCGGTTTCTTATAAGAGGAAGGATTTTTTTAGGCTTTGGCGCATAATCAATATAGCGTTTGTCCGAGCTCTCTCGGAAAAGCTTTCGCTTGCTTCGCTGTGATGTACCGTAGAAGCTTGATAGGGAGAAGGCCACACTAAAAATGTATGTATTCATTCGCCAACAATTATTTGACAATCGCATCGTCGGATCGGGAAATAATATTCATACCATAAATACATAATATTATAATTTTAAAATGAACGGTTCAAATGGTAGAAACCATCTTGAACGATTATAAACTTGTATTCATGCCAAATGGATAAAATGACTATCTACTTTACAATGTTATCGTAATGAAAACACTTCGCCTCTAAGACATAGTGCGCTTCCCTCCATACACATCACAATTCTCCGACATAATTCAACAGCCCTACAGATATAAAACTCTTCGGTGGTGATCATTTCCCGTTCCAATATTTTTTGTTTATTCTCAAAATCCTCCAAGGCAATTCAATGTGTAGCACCATACTTAATATAACACTATACTCTTCGCCGCATCCTCTATTTTACATATTAAACAAACAGCATTGTTTCATTTCATTCCCTTCGCCCCGTTCCTTCCCATAACCATTCCTACAGGTAACATATTAAAAGCTCTGATAATACCGGGGATGCAGTCTATAATAACATCACTATTTATAAGAAGAAGGAAATCAATGTCGTCCAGTATGTAACACACGGCGTAAAATAAATCGCTTTAATGTCAACATTACACACTGCTTCTGATAAAGTCGAGATTTCATTTTCAGCATTTCACCTCCACTATCGCTATCACAAACCCCAACAATTCCTGGCATTCATTACTCTAACCGATAGTAGAATCATCACTCGCAAGTATTCATTTGAAACATTCTAACTATCACGCTGCGTTCAATTAAGTCGTCAACAAACATTTAATTAAACAGAGTTTTAAAGATTTAAGGTTTGCTGCCTCCGAATACGATCTCGCCTGCTGTAGATTAAGACATTTCCGCTATGTAAAATGGAAAAATCATTTGGCACCCATCGGCTGTGTGAATAAATACGACTCCCTCACATTTCCAGCGGAATGTTTCGCAAAATATTCGTGGGCCAGCATCACAACACATCGACTAAACATCAAGCGAACGTGGCTCCTTTCTCGCCTGTCCCGAAGAAGTTTCCCCGAAAGAGTTTCAGTATGCGGAGCCATTTTCGGGTTCGAACCGACCATGCCGTTCCCTTTTCACATTTAGCAATTAAGTACTAATAAATTCTACTCAACAATGGAATAGATATTGGACCATACACTTTGAATTTAATTTGGGGTAGTTAGAGCTTCTTGGCAGCTCAAGAGTCCTACTGATTTTAATTTCATATATTATGTACAAAGTATCAGAAGCGAATAATCACATTCGCTTATGGAAACGTTGCGGCCGACCGAAGTGGCGGCCGGACGTATGACGATCTATTTAGGATTCACATTTTAGTCTAGTTTAATATTGACAAATTAATATTAATTTGTTTGTTTTTGATAATGTACCATGAGAATTTGAACGGAGTTCAATGAGTTTCGCTCCAACTGAGCATCTTCAAGAACCTGGAGCTCCTGAAGATACTCAGTTAGAGCATAACGCATTGAACTCTCTTAAAATTCATGTGGTATATTGACAGAAAGAAACATCAATATTATTGTGAAAATGAATTACCACAAAGTTACAGCCGAAAAAATAAATTATAATTATATTGACACATTTAATAATGTATTTCAATGAGTAATAAAACAGCAATATAAGTTCAGGTAATACAATCAAATCTAACACAAGATTTCTATTACAATAGTATACTAAATCATAACTTTATAACATCTCCACGCAACTATTTCTAACATTCAAGGATAGAGTGATATAAGTATTCGCTGATTTCATGATTCTACATTTAATATGTCTTAATAGCTTAAATATATATGACTTAGTATCAAGCTATTCTGATAGAAAGGTATTATGACATAGAAATAAAGGGCAAGGGCGTGATGTTTGCCATCAAACGAGAATTGCTTCAAAACTGAAAGATTGGAAATAATGTTGGGATCAAAGTAATGCTTGATGTAATAACGCATAACTGTTACAATTACGTATTTATAATCTATCCTTTTAAAAAAATGTAGAAAATTTTGAAAAACAAACCATGTAATTAATATCTATACCTATAAAAATAAAGACAGGTAGCCTGATTATTTAGAAAAGCTACTGAAAGCTCATAGTTCTTGTGCTAATATGTCCATGTTTGTGATACATTCATTTTTGACTAGGAAAATCAGTATAACACTTAGTTCGTATCATATCGTATTAAATAATATACAAAATATGTTCACCGGGAGTATGAGCAATCAATGAACAAAAACCACTTCCAACAATACGGAGTAGAGTTAGTTAGTATAGTAGTTAGAGAGGATATAGATAAAGCTCAACGAAACCCCTCGAGTAAACAATGATAGGAAGGAGACAGAACAGCTCACGACACCCAATTATGAAGTTGTTCTACTGAATAAAGTAACAACGTCATGAATGTATCAATACAACTTACGACAATGGTAATCTTAACATTAATTTAACTTGTTTAAATTTGCTAGAGAATTTTTGAAAAATACTAGATGTTCTTGTCATACTCTCATACAAATATCATTAGTGACTATATACTAAGATTAACTAAGATCTCCGAGTATTTCTGTTAATCAAGATGGACATTTTATCTTTGTTTTTCCTTAAAATGATAACACGCTCTTCCACGCTGACTCTCGTTCGCTTATTCCGAATTATCAAAGCTCGTTCTATACAAAATGGTGTGAATAGAAAATGATCCATCAGCGTAATAAGGTTAGTGCGATTAATTAATTAGTTGCTCAAGAGCGAGAGGCGAGCGCTTCGATCTGTCGCGTGGCTGCCGGCCCGTGGAGCGCGGAGCACGAAGCGAGGAGCGAGGAGACTTGCCACGGCGCGATTCCCTAATTCCTATATTCAAACTGGACATTATTCGAACATTTGGCCAAACTAATACTGTCTAATGATATTTTGTAATCAAACCTTAACGAGTCTAGCAAAAATCACTGAAAATATCTTTTCGCAGGATGGATTATTTTGTTATTTAATCTAAAGTTTGAAAAACCTGTAAATATCGAGAGTAATTGTATAATAAACTATAACAGCTTGTTTAGAGGAGTTTTTTAAATTCTTTCTCATAAGATACAACAGTGTTCTCTCCCTCTGGATCCTGGTCCAGTCTCTTTCTATCGTACACTTCTTCGCATGCACTTTTCCGTCCGTCACGAGATACTCGTACATAGTCACCATCCGGTGTAAAGGTTCATTCGATTCCATTGCAGAGTAACGTTAGAAGGCGGACAAGCGTCGTTCTCAAGGTAGATGGCAGATTAGCGTCAAGAACCACAGATAAATCATTCTGATTTCCTTTCTATATTATCCCATTGATACAACAAATGACGAATGAAATAATATAGCGAATAGCTGTTAAATGTATCAAAGTAAGCAGAAGTTGCTCCCACACAAAGAAATACACCAAAAAGAGAAGTTATTTCAACACATGGAGGACTCCACATCGTATTCGATAGATATTTCTTCTTGTCACTCCACAATATCATCTCAATCACTTTAGTTTCTTTTAGCATAGTTTACAAGCATATCTTTCAATTATCGTTTTATTTGTACATATTAAGCAAATAAATTTCTTTATCAAAGAAATCATTTACAGTAATTTTTAAAGTCGTTCCAATAACTCGTCAAACAAACAGCCAGTATTATTATAAAGAGAAAATATGTAACACAACGAAACTTCAATTTCTAAATGTACTTCTTTTAAATGGCTCGCATTTGAAGTGAGCAGTATCATGAAACTAGTTTCTTCAGTGTACAATCTGCTTTGGTCAAATACAATACAGATGACATAATACTTTGTTAGATTACATCACACCTAGATGTATGCATTTGGCATTTAAAGGAATTGAAAACCATTTTCTTCTTTATAACATTACATGTCTGTTGTCTTCAATCACGATTGTATAAATTGTCTCTTCTTGTTCACTCAAATTTTGTTTTTAAGACGTCATCTCTTGCCACTTTAAACAAAATCACTTCCTTCAATTGTCCTCTTAAAGTGTATTGGATACATTAAACTAAGTGCCGTTGTGTTGTTCTAATAGCCATCTCATCATAAAATACCTTTGACATTTATTAGGACCAAATCACACAGTTCAAAAGAAACGAAAAAGAAGTCTGCTCTTTTATTCACAATGTTCTCATAAGTTAACGTAAAAATTACTCTAGAAGAAGAGTAATATTTAAGAAATTCATAGGCGAATTGATTATTGCAACACAGTTAGACATTATTTTCATTTTGCACCATTATCTGTCAAAAATATTTGTTATTGTTCCCACTTGCTATTATTTAGATATAAGCATTGTTATTACGATATGGACATTGGATTCTTCGCTTACGCCAGGGAAGAATAGTAATAATCTTTAAATATTAGAACTTGGCTATCATAAATTGATACACTCATTCAGTCCACTAAACATTTTTTTTGTCTATGGTGCAAGAGGTGAAGATGCATCAGTAGGAAAATGATGTCCGTTTTTGACTCGCCCAGTATATAGAATTCCCTTGTGAAAACTTATCCGTATTATCATATTATTAAAAAAAATAGATAAGTTACGAGTGATTTAGAAAATCTAAGTACACTTTCTGATGATGCCTTTACAAAAGTAAATATTCACATATCTACTTATTGGAAACAAATTAATATTATTGAATAACATCCTTTCGTTATTTTGATAGAAAACACAATTCAAAACTAGTTAAATCAAAATAGTTCTGATGGAGGATAAATATAATGGACACTGCACGTGCTATACAGAGTATTCAGTATGACATGTGTAATTCACCCTTTGACCTCACAGCGTCTATGAACAGAAAAAAAGAATGTTGCATTTTGTAATATTGTATAATGTGAATGTAGTGCATTTAAAAGATATTAAGTGATTTGGTTCAGTTCTGTCAAAGTGTCACCTACTTTGGCGGTGCATCCTTTTGTGATGAGAAAGCTACAAACAACCCTGAGACCTAGAACTCCAGGCGATATGCCGAACACGATGTCTCGTGGTCTTGCAAGTTGATGGTGCACCTGGATGCAGATGGAGACAAGTCGATCTTGTGCTTCTCCAGCAGTTCTTCGTTTTCCGTGACCCAATAGCCGAGGACATCCGTGTCGTAAGTTGGTATGATTGTTACCTCTGTAAAAAGTAACATTTTATTATATTATTAGCAATTAAATATCAGAACTAAACAAATACTAAGCTAGAAGTTAATATTTTTTGGAATTCAACATTAAGAGCTAGTTATGGATTGAAATTCTTTTGGATGTTTATATTTTCAAGAAAAAATGACACTGTACTTAAGGCGGAAAATGTTGAGCCATTATATCCTATCATTTATAACCTATCGATCATTTGTGACATGTGGAACCTCACATCGTATTGTGTCTTATATTCGTAAATGATGTAGAAAGATAGGAAGCATTTTACTCAAATACAAAATCAAATTAGCGATTTAAGTATTCAGGTGCAAGAACAAAATGGTAACAGGCGGAACATCATTAAGATAAATAATCAAGGATCGCTCAATAGTATTTTACAGCAACATCCCAGAGAAAATATGCAACTTCAAGATATTCAAAACCAGGAAGGATAAGTTAAAGGATGAGAATCAGGGTGGATCAATTTTTTAATTGTGAGCAACAGAAAAATTGAAATCGTTTATTGATTGTGTAGAATTAGTATGTGCAAATTATACTCTGAACAGCAAAGGTTGCATAACTTACCTAAATCTTTATCTTCCCACGTCAGTTTTGCATCGAGCAATGCATTATAGATCTCCTTGGAAGGCTCAGTACCAGAGAATACATAATATCTAGCGCGCACTCTCTGGAAGAATTCCATAGCTGAATAATAGGAGTTTCCATGATGGGGAACGTATGTCAAGTCCATGTAGATGGGTTGAATTTTCTTCTTATTCTTTGGCGATTCCAGTTTCCGACTCTCCTTCGTTTTATCTTGATTAATTTTGTTTTTATTCGCAACAGTTATAGGTGTTTTCTTTTCCTTTTTAGGAGTAGTTTTATTAGAATCATTCCCTGTGGAAGGTGGTGCAGGACTCGGGAGGCCTAGAGGTTTACCCCATTCTTCAATAGGATCCTTAGAGCTGCCGGTTTCAGTTGACTCCTTTTCTTTAGAGTCGCTCTCTTCTTTTGGTACTTTTGTTGACATTTTGATTGATGAAATGGAAGACGAAGATGAGGAAGACTGCGATTCAGTAAGTGTTTCGTGTGTAGAGTCTTTGGATGTCACAATTCGTAAACCCATTTCGGGCATTGGAGTCGTTCCATTACTCGGCTCTGAGGATGGATACTGGTATTTAGCAGTTATAGAAGACATCAAATCAGCACCCCTAACTTGCCTGTGTTCATCTAAAGCTTTTTCAAAATCTAAATCAGCTTTGTCTAGAAATGCTGTGTCGGTATCATGTTTTATTGTTCTTTTGCTATGGCTCTCACTTGACATATTCCTAATTTCTTTAGAGTATTTATTTGAACTGCTTGATTCTTCAGTCTCGGTGATAGATATTGAGCATTCATCGTCATCAGGTAAAGCCCCGTATACAGATGTGCTCATGGGATCAATGTTTTTCTTATGGTGCTTCAAAGAAAATTCTTTTTCTTCCAATTTAGATTCGCTTTTTCTAAACTCATCAGATGATACTGTAGTTCTTTTCTCCATAATTTCGCTCATCCTCGTTGCTATATCCTTTGGTACAGATTCCATTGTCTTTAGCGTAATATTGGATTCCTCTAATTTGTCATCTTTATCAATGGTTTCTACAAACTCTTCACTGAATTCGGAAATAGTTGTTTTCGTAGATTTTGTAGTTCTTGTATATCCATCTTTACTCTTACTGACTGTGGTAGTTTCTATGGTGACTTTCATTTTCTCTGGAGAGATGATTTCCCGTGTAGTGACAACAGTAATGGTCTGAATTACTTCCTCTCCATTTTCTTGAACTACATTTGTATACACTTCAGTTTCTGTTTTCTTATCTCCTACAGGAGATTTCACAGCCTTTGGTTTTTCAGGCGATTCTGGTTTTTCAGGTGATTTTGGTTTCTCAAGTGACTCTGTTTCTTCAGGTGATCTCGATTTTTCAGGTGTTGCTACTTTTTGAATGGTTGGTTTGATTTCGATTTCGTTCGGTTTCACAGATTCAAGTTTGACTGCTTGTTCTGAACACGAATCAGGTTCGAGGTATTCAATTTGAGTCCTAATATCTTTATGAGTTTCTATGGATCCATTCTGAAATTCGTTTGTTGTGATTGTCTCGGTTACAGTCTTCATAATATGTTGCGATTCATTACTCATTTCTTCTTTGGTAATTAATGTTGTAATACTTTGTTTAAATGTTTCGCCGTCTTTTGTTAAAGTAGCATGCTGAGTATCTGCTTCTCTTTGAATTTTTCCAGTTGATTTGAAAAATTGAAGCAATTTGCTAATTTCTGGATCTGCCGTTTGAATATCAGTCAGAGAAGGAGCGTGCTCTACAACGGGAACAGTCTCAATCTCGGACGTTTCGGGACTCTCTTTTGTGTCGCCAACTATATCATCCAAGGTGAACCCAGGAGGTAAATAAGTTATCTGTGTTTTTACATCTTTGATACTCTCTATTGAACCATCCATAGACTCATTTGTGGTTGTAGTCTCGATGACAGTTTTTATTGCTACAGTTTCTTCTAACTCGTGAACCATTTCTTCTTTAGTGGTTATAGTAACGATTGTTTGATTTATTTCTTCATCGCCTTGATTGACAGTGTTACTTTGGGTGTCTGTTTCGACTTTAATTTTTCCTGTCGGTTTAAAGAGCTTTAACAGTTCTGTCAATTCATTATTGGAACTAATTAATGATTCTGATACAGTAATCTTGACATCTTTTGTCGTTTCTACAGCTCCATCAGGATACTCATTCACAGTCGTAGTTTCAATAGTAGTTCTAACTTTTTTGAGTCTCTTGTCTGATCCACTTAAAGTATCTTTAGTTGTAACCGTCGTTATGGTTTGTTTAATTTCTTGATTGTTTCTGAAAATTTTATTTGTTATGACATCTGTGTTTGTGCACGTATCCTCAATTTCGTCACCGTCGTCTGCTGGGATCCCTGCAGGACTGCTTAAATCTCGTTGGACATCTCTAATCGCGATTCGCCTATCTTTAGTCGATTCTTTAGAACCATCGGGGAATTCATCAGTAGTAATGGTATCGACAGTGATTTTAACTTTCTTAATTTCATTTTCTAAGTTGCATAGGTTCTGTTGGCGTGTAATTGTAGTAATTGTCCTTCGTACCTCTACTCCATTCTGTTGCATTCTTTGCGTTTCAGTTTCAGTTGTTGATATTTCATCCCCGGCTGGTTTTAAGTCTTTTAAGATATTATCTAAACTTCTAGACATAGTGGTGTTATATTCTGATATGGTAACCTGAGTATCTTTACTCGTTTCTATGGTCCCATCAAGATATTCATTGACAGTAGTGGTTTCCACAGTAGTTCTCACTTTTTTACTTTCATCATCGGTTGAAGCTAGAATATCACGAGTAGTGGTTATAGTTATTGTTTGGGTAATCTTTTTACCATTTTTTACTAATTGATTGGTTGTAACATCCGTTTCCACAGTTGAATCTTCGATTTTGCAACTGTCATCGGGCAGTTTGTCATCCAGAACTGTACTGTATTCTTCAATAACATCTGAAAGTTGCATTCTTGTTTCAATGCAAGTTTTAATAGATCCGTCTGGATACTCATCCTCTATAGTCACTTGGATAACTGTTTTAATCTTACGTATTATTCCATCTTCATCAGCAAGATCTTCCTCAGTTCTTTTCGTAGTTGTTCTTTGAAGTATCTCTACGCTGTCTTTCTTGACATGCTGAGAACTTTTTTCTTCTGTTATTCGAGCTTCACCGATAATTTTTAATTGTTTTATTATTTCATCTACACTAAATTGTTCGGGTACAATATCCGATGATGTTATTTCCACATCTTTTGATGACTCAATTGACCCATCAGGATATTCGTTGCTTGTTGTCGTTTCGATAGTTGTTCTTAGCTGCTTACTGGATTTATCTTTACTAATGATTACGTCACGCCTTGTGACTGTGGTTATTGTAACTTTAATTTCTTGGCCACTTCGTTTAATCAAACTAGTTTTCACATCCGTCTCCGTCGATGTTTCTTCTATATTATCTTCGTCTACCGTGTCGTCTTTTGTATGTTTGTAATCGTAAATTATAATATTTCTAGTGGTCTTAGTTTCAATTTTCCCATCCGGATTCTCATCTTCAGTGATTGTCTCAATAACTTCTCTGATTTTTCTCGGGACCATGTTTTTGTCACACATTGTTTCCTTAGTTGTAATTTTGGTTATTGTCCGTTTAACCGTATAGCATTCCACGTTGATTAATTCGGTATGTTTCTCTGTACTGCATATTTTATCACCAATGGGTGTCAATTTTCCAAACTGAATTGTGTCAGCCAATGGTTTGTCATCTTCAATTATTACATTAATATCTTCAGACCGCTTTTCGGGCACTTCAAATTCGATATATTTTTCTGTTTCAGCCACAGAACCTGATGTAGATTTTAATGTAGATGAGCATTCTGAAATAGTTGTTTTGGTATCTTTTGTAGTTTTTGTAGAACCATCAGACCCTTTGCTCACAGTAGTTGTTTCAATTGTAGTTTTAACACTTTGTGGAGTACCGTCTTCCTTCGAAACTATCTCCTTGGTAGTTACTGTAGTAATTGTTTGTGTCACAACATTCTCGCCTTCCTTAATAATTTTAGTTGTGGTATCGGTTTCAGTTGTGAATTTGCCTACAGAATGTTGAATTCCGCTTAAAATTGCTTCACTGCGTTGTTCCGAAATTTGATCAACTTGAGTGGATATCTTTTGTGCAACGAAATCATCACCGATTTTGACAGATTTTGAAATAATGTCACCATTCAAATGTTTGCTAAGAATATCAGTATCAATACTTACTAACCCACTATGTTTTATATCTGCATCGGATATAAGTTCCGCTATCTTATGAGCAATTTCTTTCTGGTTGTCATCTTTTTCATATTGAGATGTGTCGTCACCCTTTTCGTGAAGAATTTCTTTCGGTTTACTTTCGGGCATTTGAGATTCGTGGAAAGATATCTTACCAATCGGGCTGACAGGAGCTGTTGGTGGTGTGGATTGGCCGCTTAATTCTTTTTTAGACAGAATTGTTTCCATTTCGAGTTGCTTTTCCACATCAGCTATATCAGGAGTACTCTTGCCCGATATACTTATGGCTAAATCATCTGATGAAACAATAATTCTCTCACTAATACTTTTATGGCTACTTGATGATTGTTGTCGTTCTTGAGTGGATATAAACGATTCTGTTAAAGTTATTTTAGATTCAATATCGCTCTGTTCTAGTGAATCACAAACATCATCTGATTCTGAAATGTGTTTAACGTCTCCATTTGGGAAAGATTTTTTAGAACCATCAGGAAATCCATGTTTTTCAGTATCACTCGACAATATTTCAGTTGAAGAAATTTCAATATGACTTTTCTCACTGTCACTTTTTCTTACAGTTGAATGTTCTTTAGTAATACTTGCTTCGGCAGTCTTCAACGTGGATGTTTTAGACGGCAAAGCTTGCGATTTTTTTACCTTTTCTGAGTGTTTTATTTCAGTTAACGAACATTCAAGAGGATCACTTCGATCTTGACTGAGCTCCACCGAATCACCGAAACGTAATGATAATGAGGTAACTTCGGAGGGGATTTCGGTGGTCTCTGTAGTTTGTTTAATATCATCTACATGAAGTTTGGATTCTTGAATATTTACGGACGATTGCGATTTTTCCGTTTGTTCGGATACTGAGAAATCTTCATCACTTTCACTTTCTGATTCTTTAGGTTGAGGTTTGATACCTTTTTTAGAAATGATAGATGCGACATCTTTTGATTGAGTTGACGATTCAGTTTCTTTCGTAATAATTGTCTCTGAGTCTTTCGACGATATAACAGAATTTGATATTTCTGCAACTGAAGATACAAAATTTTCTTGAATTTGTTCAAAGGATTTTGATGTAGTTGGCGAAACAGATTCTGATTTCAGTTTTGATGAAGTAAGTACAATTATTTCATCATCTTCTTTTGCTGATGCAATACTTTCCTTCGGAACTGCTGAAATAACAGATTCTTTAATATCACGTTCAGGAGATTTTCTGTCTACAGATGGAAGAATTTCTTTCGCTGGTTTGGATGAGATTTTTTTCACATTCGCATGAACAGTAATTTTTACTGATTCTTTTGCCTCTGAAGATGATTTTAGAATATCGGAAATGGTTTGTGTTATTGAATCTTCAACATTTTCGATCGTTTTAGAAATAATTGTATGTTTAACAAGTTCTGGAGATTTCTTGTCAACTGGGGAAACGGATTCTCTTGATTTAGGTTTATCGTATTCAGAAGTTTTTCTAGAAGTTGGGGAAACAGGTTTATCATATTCTGGTGATTTTTGGCCAGTAGGTGAGGTTGATTTATCGTGTTCAGGAGTTTTCCTGCCAATAGAAGAAACTGGTTTATCGTGTTCTGGAGATTTGCTGTCAACAGGTGAGTCAATTATTTTTTCTGATTCCGGAGAGGAAAGCTTTAACACATCCTCATGAACTTTTTCTTCCTTTCCTGTAGTAGATTTTAAAATATCTGATATTGTTGAAACAACTGATTCTTTGATACCAGAAATTGCTTCTAAAATATTTGATGTTGATGTCACATGTTCCGGAGATTTTCTGTCAACGGGTGATTCTAATTTATGTTCTATCTGTGTTTCTTCGTCAACTAAGGATATTGATATTTCATGTTTTGGCGATTTACTGTCAATAGGTGAGGCTGATTTATCGTATTCGGGAGATTCCTGAGAGTCATGTGTAGGTGATTTGCTGTCAATAGTTGCGGCAAGTTTATCGTGTTCAGGAGATTCCTTGCCAACAGGAGACCCTGGTGTATCATGTTCTGGAGATTTTCTGTCAGTAGGTGAAACAGGTAATTTATCAGATATGGGAGAAGTGGGTTTGGAGGCTTTCTCATCTTTATGAGTTATTTCTTCCTTTTCTGCAGTTTTGAGAATATCTGATACCGTCTCTGTAACTAACTCCTTAATACCAGTAATCGTTTCCAAAATTATTGAAGTAGGTTTTTCATGTTCCGGAGATTTACTATCAATTGGTGACACTGGTTTATCATGTTCCGGAGATTTACCATCAATTGGTGACACTGGTTCATCATGATCCGGAGATTTTCTGCCAACTGGCAATATTGGTTTATCTAGATCATGTGTTTTCTCTTCAACTACGGATTCAGGTTTGTCATGTTTAGGTGATTTACCGTCAATAGTTGAGGCAAGTTTATCGTGTTCTGGTGATTCCTTGCCAACAGGAGACCCTGGTTTATCATGTTCCGGAGATTTTCTGTCAGTAGGTGAAACAGGTAATTTATCAGATATCGGAGAAGTGGGTTTGGAGGCTTTCTC
>JAPMAF010000694.1:0-13302 GCA_026537445.1 Silvatares holzenthali | reverse complement strand
ATATAAATACATATATGCTGACCTTGTACGTAAACTCTTTTTAGTATATTTTTTTAATAAGCATGTACAAATACTTTTAATTTATTTTTTTTGCTGCATATATATATGTTTTATTTTGCATTTTTATATTTTTTAGCTTTGTTTATACCTGCTTTTAATATATATTTTGATACTTGGTACCATGTACTTTAAAAAATAAATAAAATAAAATAATTCACTATCCTCCAAATGCCCTGGAGTTTGAAAAGATAACATTAAAGTATAAATAATACACTTTTCAAAAAAAGTATTTTATTTAGTCTTGCAACCAAACGGTTGGCGGTCGAAATTGCGAATTGTGGTGTATTCTGTCACCGTAAACAATGACTGCAGTCGAGTCCAGCGAAATCGCAACATGTCTCGCCCAGCGAGGGGTTGTCAAAACACAAATCAACTCCGGGCTTCACTGATGTACAAGGATCTCTGTCAAAATTATTAATCCGATTAGAGAGACATGGCAGATTATCTTACGAGAAGTATTCAAGTTTAAACGAGCGAAATGCACCGTGAAATACGTCACAAACGACATTCAAATATATCAATTGAAAATATAACCACTTTTTTATGAATTTCCGCACAGAAAGCACCACCTAAGCAGGCCTACAACCTTATAATAATTATCACGCTACGTGATATGAGGGAAACTTAAAGATAGAGTGGAATCAAAGCGATTCTTGAAGAGGTAACATGCTGTACAATTGCACATATAAATGCTGTGTAGCAGTTGGAGGAGGGATTGAAAATCTGGTTATTCAGTTCTAGTCATGAAACATGGCTATTGCCATTTCACGTGGCTTACAATACTGAACTGTGGTATTGCTCCAAGGCGATACAAGATCTACCACTCTTTTCCAGTCCAGAGTGAATATATATTTTTAAATGCATTTTTTTGCTGTTTTCGATTTTTTCGAGTAGAATTAGCGCGGGACTAGATAAAGGTATGAGGAAGCAGATGACAGAAGGACGTTCTACAGTCGAGCCATGTCACACAAGGATTAGAGAATCTATTAGTTCTCATGCACTCAATATCAACTGTGAAGGGGTGACGGGCATTCGCAAAACGCGTAGCTCTGCCAAACACAACAGTCCAAGGAATCAACTATGCCAGTTTCCACGAGCATCTTCCATGAAAACATCGGTAAAACAAACAGATCATCTCGACCTCTCGTCTGTGTTCTAACGGCTGAAGACCAGCAGTGAGGTCTGAAATATTTTTACACAAACTGCACGCCTCTACACAGAGTGGAGGAGATTCTTTAGATACTTGGGTGCTCCGGACCGGAGATGACTACCATACTCAAATGAGGAACTAACCTGCTTGATTTGTTTAAAGTTCGAAGCTGGGGCCTAGAAAAGAATCTCCGAGCTCTATACAACACACACCCACCTTCCTAGAGGCTAATTAGACTCTGATCAATTTTAATAAAATTTCAAGTACCTTTTGATTTTCCGAAGCTTAATTGTTTGCAGAACCAGATGAGTACGAGATACTCTGATCAAATGAATAAATATTTTCTTCAGGTTAAGAATCTAGGTAATAATGACATTTTAAAATAACTTTCTTGAAAACGGTCAGCATTTGATAATAATAATTAAAGTATCTACAATCCAATATTTAGCATATCTTTATTATGCTAATGGATCAAGTCAAGATGGCAGATCAAATGTCCGACCTACGCCAAACATGGATATGGAGAAACGGACAGGTAAAAAATTACAAAACCTTTCGCGATGCAATCCCCATATTCAATCCCCACAATCCCCCCCGCAACAAAAAAACAAATTAATTAATAATATATTAACACAAATTGTTCTAGATGTTTTTATTTCAAAGGTGTACTCTGATATTTTCAATGCTACCTGGTCTGTACCTGCGTGGACGTTCTCGGTAACAATTATTTTAAATTACAGACATTCCAAATATGAAGAACATATTTTAATAATTGTGCTTGTAAATATTTCTTTTAATTATGTTGATAAGACCAACTGAAAAATCATTTTAAATTTAATCAAAATAAGGATTTTTTTCTCGTTAACTTGTAAAATGTGTGCATATCCTGTCGTATGACATTGCACATGCGTCAATTCAAACTATTTTTTAAGTTATTTAAGCTTCTAAATAAATAAACAGCCCGCTCTATTCGAATAGTTTTTAATAAATGTGTAAACTTATTTTGATTGCGAAAGATCTTGTGCAGTGTAAATTACTCGTGGGGTAGATAGAACGCAAACAATGCGAGTAAAATCTAGAAGAAAGCGTTGAGTTATTTGCTGGATTTTATCAGTGAGAACTTTGTGGTAATTCCTTTGAAAAATAATAAATATTTTGTTTCTTTGTCTAATTCCACTTAATTATTTTGAGTGTTTGTGTGTTGTATGTGAATTTATTAACTATTTTACATTCTGGTCGCCTTATACAATATATTAGGTGAGTATCTTGATAATAAGCCGCTAAAGACACGAAACGCATAGAACACTGTAAATAAATAAGTGGAATTAGACAAAGAAATGATAGAAACTAATCAAAAATCTCCAAAGCGTCGAGCATGCCTACGAATATACTATATCTGACTTTATTTATAGGGAAATGGAATGATGGTCTGCATATAAATTATATTACAATCCACTCCAAAAAAACAACCCCAGTGAGATTCTGTTAGTTAAATTAAGACGGCGACAAGCGCAATAATGATAGATGCTGTTTGTTATTGAAGAAGTTATTACCAATGAGACAGCTTTGCACCGTGTACTAGCATACATATTTTACCTAACCAATTGTTTAGATCTGAAATAAACAAACTGGTGGATACGCACGAAAGTGATGTTATAGTAATTCCGAATATGTGTACAATTACACACTATCTTTATTGCTCAAATTAGAACTAATATCTTATCTACAATGACCTTCAGAGATAATACGATGGACAGTAAAAATTTTGAAATGCGTATTAGCCGAATTGCAGATCTTAATAGAAAAGAATGTTCTTATTCATTTGTAAAGCCAACCAAAGATATAAATAGCTTTGTATTCTTTTATCTGTATATTTACTATAATCGTTGCCACACTATAATAGATTTAGAGAAAAGTCTAATTTAATATTGCAGAGTCGCTAGATTTTAAGTTTTAGAACTATTTACTATAGACCGCGTCTTCCGTCTGTATTTATTGTGTGAAAAATGTAATATCCTGTATATTACTGGGCTTGTCACTTAAGCGTTTAATAAGTGGCTAATTGAATATATAAGACTTTACTTCATACAGAATAACGGAGTTTTCTTTATTGAGTATAAGAGTGATTTTGATTTGGCATTTATATTTATTTTTTTATTTAATACAGTGCATAACACCGACCCCAAAGATAATTAATAGGGACGTGCATATTGAAAATTATTACGAAATAATCCCAGTTGTTACCTACATAGGAGATACTGCGGTAAGCAGCTTACGCTCACTGAACAAAGTCACCATTCCGTCACGTATAAATAAAGTGCACTACTGCGATAGAGCTTTCCAAGTGGCTGATCCGCTCCTGTAGAATGCGCTACCATCGTCCATTAGAAATGCTTCGAGCACGACCGAATTTCGACGGCTTCTAAAGACACACTACTATATATGCTCATATGGAGAATCCACTGTGTCATTGCCGATGTTAATATCAACTAGTACATATGATATAAGTACCCCGTAGATATGGTCTTTTTTGCACAAATGATAACAGTTATTATATGTACTTATGCTATGTAATTATGTTAACTGGAGTGCCGTTGTGGTGGACTATGTCTACGAAATGGCGCTATATAAATATTTTATTATTATTATCATGTTAGTCTTATAAAAGCGCTTCATCAACCCGTGTCTTTATATTATTCGATCATTTTCTTCTTGTTATGAAGATTTGGTTTATATCTAATGATCATGAACAAGTATATGACAAGTATACGAATAAAGCGCGTTCTTAAATAAGCCGTGTTTGTATTTAGGGAATAAAGTTTTATTTTTTCCGTAGATAAGTACCGTCTTTTACTTTTTCTTCCAGGAGTCTTATTAAACAGCAATATGTCCTCACTAATATCGAAGACCCAGACCAGTCTTGAAGATGTTTTTGTCTGCCGTACTCTATCAATTACAACTAAGAACTAAAATAATATAATATTTGAACGGCAGTATAAAATAAACAGCATTCCAAAGACACCGGTTAATGCAATAATTACATTCAATTTACAACGCGTTCATAGAATCTATAAAGAGTTCCTTTGAATTATATCATATTATCATCTGATTTACCTACATTCCTTGCTTTGTATAAACGAGTACAATAAACATTTAAACAAGTAATAAAAAAATAATGACAATAATACCTCCGGTACTGCTGCGTGTACCCTTCTAACACTAATTGGGTCTAATAAAATGCAACCGAGGGCAATCAAACAAATAAAGCTCAACCGCACCAATAAAATACAATAATGTATTTATGCACTACATAGTACGAAGTAAGAAGCCCTTACACCAGTGCCGAACTAAGGAAGGGTAAAAAATTAGTATATTCATTAATTTTTCTTTATGAGTGACACTTTTTCTTCCGTAAATTTGTTGTTATTCGCAAGTCAAAGACTTTTGGGTAGTCATGTCGTATTGTGACACTTTGTTTGCCAACGTTTCGGACCACATTGGAGTGTCCTTATTCAGGGCGAGTCTGTGTAAAAAGTCAGCTTGAATTTTTACACCGACAGACTCGCCCTAAAGATGGACACTGCAATGTGTACGTTGGCAAACAAAGTATCACAACACGACATAAGTTTATTAACGATGCAGAACCTCAACGCAAATGAGTTTAGAGGAAGCATAAAATCAAGACAAAGATAAGCGGCGCTTGATTCTCTTTCCTTACCTCTATGTCACGATATAGCGTAATATTACGTATGTACATATTTTATATTGAATATATTTTGAACCTAAACCTTTTCTTATTACCCCATGTCTAACATATTTATATTTAAATATTTAAACATAATTATAAAAAGACACATTATCAAATTTTGTTCCATCATAACCACGTCAGAAATCCCGATCTTCTACGTATTTTTGTATTTCGTTTACAATCTTCATCCGATTAATCTCGTGCTACGCGGAGATCGATTTAGCGAGTGCAACAATCACTAACAAATGAAGGTCCAAATAAATACCTAACTCTGTCTCTGTCTGAAGTAATTCCAAAATCTCCATACCATCGCCCTTGAGGTAACGACTAACAACAAGCGTAGGTAAACATCCAAATGCGAAGGGTATCAAAGGAAGAAAAAAACGCGCTGAGCCCGAACAAAAAGAGCGAGCGGGACGGGCACGATATTTTAGGTTTATACAGTGCATATAAAAAAATCTAATCAAAGGCCCAGAAATAAGCCAAGGAGAAAAAAAGGAGGAGTTAAACAGGTCCGAGCGTACGGCACCTGCCCAGCGGATATCTTTTGTTAGGAATGCAGGTAATCCCGGCATAACCTCGGACACTACGCCAGAGCAAAGGCGGCGGCATAGTGGTGTACGGGCCATTATCACGAAACAAAAATGCCTCGGACGAAAGTGCGAAGGCGGCGAACTTCGTACTGCGCTTGTGCCGTTTTGCTTTGCATACAACCCGAGCGGGCACGGTACACATTGCGATGCGTGACAAAAGTGAGAGCGAAGTCATACAGTTTTTTCGATCGTGTTGATTGCATTCCACCAGCAAGTACTGGTAATAAATTAGTGATAATTACAGATGTTCCATTATTTTTATACGTGCATGCATGTGTTACAAGTATTCTCGTGAATCTTATCGGTTTTTGCGATAACATTGCATTTGAATAATAATTGGTCTGAAAACCATACATTTAAAAAACCATAACGATGCGAGATTTCGATTTTTTCGTACCGCTCGCTGCACCTGCTATTAAATGTTCTATTATGCTTCACTCGTTTATACATACTCGTAGTCATCACAAATATCAAATCTGTTTTCGAGTTCTTTATAAACATACACAGTCTATTTGTAGGACCACCTTTAACTCCTTTCCTAACGTGAGGTCCAGACTTCGATCCTTTTGGGATGTTCCTAGTCATTGGACATGCTAGTTACTAACCGGGCATGCTAGCTTCAATCGCAAGTCGAACTTTTGCGTGGCATATTTTTTGTGACATCTTGTTTGCCAACGTTTCGGAATACGTTGTAAAATTTTACCGAGAAATGATGTAATGTTATGTATATATTCAATTATATGTAATTGTTCATTTCAGCAAAAATAATCTTGTACAAAGAACAGAAATTGCATGATAGCCGTCTATAATGCGTGTCTCTCTTTAGAGACACGTATTATTACAAATCTTAGCCATATTAAATGAAGAAGGAAACAGGTGCTTTCAAGTCGTTGCAAAAATCGAGCCAAAATGAAAAATCGAGTCTTGGTTTTTATTCGAGATACATTCACGAATTGAATATGGGTAATGTCATGTTGAGTAGTCCTGCCAAAAAAGGTTGCCAGAGGAATCAGTGACCCTAGTTCCTGAGAACACCATCCAATGAGGACATTTCCGAGAACTGTAAGTATGAACAGATGATAAATGACACCGTAAAATTCTATTCTGTGATATACATTACTCTATTCTGATACATTATTTACCTCATCAACTTTCATTTATCTCTGCGATTATCGACTTTGAACAGAGCCACGCATTTGGTTAATCTTGTCATGCCATGACATTCTTAGACAGCTCCTCTGTCTCGTGCCTTTTGCAACGTAGATCTTTCGTGCTACCCTCTCAACGTCTATACATTCTACGTAATTAATTTTATTAATTACACACGCACCTACTCCACAATGTAATCTTTATGATCTGTATTTCACACTCTGTCATTACCCACACGTTATACTATTCATTCTTTTTCTAACAGGCCCGAGCTTCGCTTTCATACATTTTGTTATTCCGTTACCTTCTTCTAATACCTCATAAACCTTGGCGATTAACACGGACAATAATTGTCACATAATACTTATTGATTACTACGAACAAAACATTGTTTTCGATAAATTAATATGTGGCCCGTTATCAATGCTGGTATTGATAACAAAAGTTTTATATTTTTAATATCCATTATCTCATAGAAACGATAATCATAAAAGCTGCGTTCCTTAATGTACGCGGAAATCGATAACCGATAAAAGATACATTTCCAGGTGTCATCTCCATGTTCATTACTCGTAAATGGATTTTCACCGCGAGCTTCGAAAGAAACCACGCGTGGAAGAAGCAAATTACCTGTTTAAAGGGATTTAAGTACTAGCGTTTTATGTGGCGCTTGGGAATGAAAGATGATCGCATGTTAACACTGTGTCGTTATAAAGATGTTAAAAACGAAACGTGTGTGAAATTCTATACGGTTGAGTAGTTCAGCTCACCGAGATGTATTTTAAATCCCTTTACGGGAGGCTCGAATCAATTCGTCTAACAACTGTACTGTAATGTCTGAACGGCTATCCGATGTTCCATAACGTGTTTTGTGTTATCTATAAAGGGCCCGGTCAGTTCACCCGAAGGAATTCGTATAAAACGCATTTAATTGAATGACAACCGTTTTGGATAGGGATTCAGAAAACACCGGATTAGGCATGATAACAAATTTCCGATAAGAGATATTATACAGATAGATAGCTAGGTCCACTGGCAAGGGTCAACGATTCCGACCAACCTATTGAGAGGAATGTGTACTAACAGAGGTAATATCAGTCTGAACTGGTTTAAGAGAGGGAATCGCTACTTCTAATATACGAATGTTCGTTTTCTACTAAGTCGTCGAAGATTGGTAAACACATACACACACGTTCTAAATGAATATGATTTTATTTAACACCAAACATTTAAGGAGTTTTCGATACAAATTAAGATGAAATATTATTTATTATACAGTTTATTACAATATGTCTATATAGAGAGGTCGTTCTGCCATGAGCTCGAAACTACAAGAAAATATATGTCTACATATATGTTAATGTTTCTATTTCTTATAAATTATAAATGACTCATTTACTATTTATTACGCGATCTCTAAACAGGTCTAATTAATTATTAGTGGGCTGATGAAAACTAACATATTAAACTTAGAATCTGTGCCATTTTCAAATAAAAAAATAAATCTAAAAAATATATAAATATCTTAATGGAAAGGAAATGCTTAAGTTGAATCCTGCTTATTATTTTATTTATACAATATTAATGTAGCAACAGTTTACGATAAAAAGTACTCTATCTTGAATTATCGTACTCATTACTGAGAATCGTATTCTTAAAAAAGATTACAGTAATTTTCCATGTCTTTTTGTACAGCGATAAATGCTCCATGTTCGATGGTAAACTTTACTTTATGATAAATAATCGATATCGCTGCAGCCCAATGTCACGATAATATTGCGATAATTCCCTTGTGTCATATCTTAAAAGTGACTCATATAGTTGTAATGCTCAAAAAATTAAACGAGAAGATTGAACTGCATTGAATCAATATATGTTGCATAACACGAACGAATATTATACTAAATATTTTTTCATTTATTAACAGCCAAACAAATGTGCTACTGACGAAATTTCAAATCCAATATAGACAGGACAAATCAGAAGCATAAAATTAATAATAAAGGAATAGAAAACGCATAAAACTTGTTTAAAAAAAATACAACATAAAATATAAAATACAAGAATATGTTAAGAATAATATATATTAAACTACAGTAGTACGGTTTAGCAGCCTTCGCAAGTAAGAGTACAATGTCAATCATGCTAAGGACACTGCATAATCAGAAAGGACGCAGGACTGTGGCTGATAATCTCCATAATATGTCATAAAGTTAAATAAGGGTTAAGCGACTCTTGATGGACGCTACATTTGCAGTAAGAAGGGCCAGACCCATTCATCATAAGGACAATGATTTATATTTATCTCTCCGAAGCTGCAATGTCATTATGACCGTGAAAAGGGTGATAAAAATATGCAAAGTAGATTCATAAATACTAAATAGCTTACAGAAGCATTCATATACATATTTTTGATGAAAATCTTAAGGTCTATACGTCTCGGAGCCGTGGGCATACGTTTTATACATATCCGGTTAATCTGATAAATATTTTTAATACATGCTTGAATGCAATATCACAAAAATTTATTAATTAAGTTAATATTGTATATTCCGAGCCAATTCAAATGTTGTGTAATCACAAACCTTAAAAGATAAATTATTGTTTTATTTTAAAATATATATTCAACATTATATAATTATCATGTATTTATATAATAATATCGAAACCAGAACAGGATTTACGAAGTAATAATATGAATCAATGATAATATTATATATTTAATACTATAATAATAATAATAATAATAAACATTTTTATTCCTAGTCGAGGGGAGGGTTGTGCAGTCCCACTTGACTAATAAATATACATATAAGAAATATCCAAAAATACAAAGTACATAATATTCAACATATTTTTGAGCGATCCCGGCTTTTGGGCTTCTATGAAAGATAGGCCTCAACAACCCAATGAACAGATGAGTGAATGAGAACATGATGCTGTGGGTGAACGGGCTGAAGAAGAAATAGTAAATATTTTCACTACCCCCAATGAGGAGAAACTCTCCTGTGTTTCTTCTCATTCACTACACTGGACATTGTATATTTTTGTGTATGGTGTTCGGATTTATCATAGTTCTTTTTTCCTTCATTATTGTAATAAAGGATTATTGTGTGTTAAAGCCAGTGCAGAGATAGAGTCAGTAAATATATTGCTTCTCCATGCGGTATGGATGAGAGAAACCAACATAGAGAACTCATTTCTTTTTAGTTTCGAATATGCGGTGGGGACGTTCTCTCTACCCCCAATGAGGAGAAACCAAAACCCAAACATTTTTATGTATTGCTACTATTCTACTCTACAGCATAATCTAGGGACAGTAAGAGTCGAAAAAATATTTTTTGACGCTTTTTATATTTACCATCGAAAGTTAAATCAAATATTACGCTAGTAAAAAATAATCCCACTTGTTATTAGGTTGTCAGATTAAAAAACTCGGTCATTGCAAGCAAAGTACGGTTAACGTGCATTGTAACATTAAAACATATTCAGCGATCGTACTGAGTGATCTAAACGTGCGGAAAATATACGGAACGCAATCGGGGTCAATGTTTGAATAAAAAACTGACAGGCAAACTGACTCGTCAAATCCCATACAGGCATGAAATATTGTATGAATCGCTCAGAAGGTGTGAGCGCCACGTGAATTCTGATTGTCCGAAAAATATAGAACACAAAATAAATGTAAACAACTCGGCATAAAAACGAAAGCAAATAATGATCGCTCACTCGTTTTCGATACTCCATTATGCCGGGTCTGAAAACCACAAGCGTACATTTTTATGCCACATGCATGAAATATCGGATTCGATACAACGGGCTTTCACTTGCGACGACAAATCCGACGGGAAATTGGATCAAAATATACTGCAGGCATCTTCGGATTCAATATCAATAAAATTTTAATATCGAAACGATAAACCAATCATGTTTTACGAAATAATTAAGCGCGCCAATGAGTGAGAGGTTTCTAGATAAAAAAAGAATATAAACAAAAGTAATTTAATAATTACTGTTACGAGAAATGAAATCTATCAGAGATTTTTAATTAATAAATAATATTAGATTGTTACTATCCAGTATGATACAAACGAGGAAGTACAGAGGCGTAATATGATGGTGAACCGTTGCTATTATGCCCTCCAAGAATAATTAGCATCAAAACTGCTGTCCCACTACATACACGTATTGCATCTAGAAACGAATCAAGTTTCCTTGTCAATAATCAAACGAGAGAGCAGCTCTCAACTTCATGGCCTTGCACCTTAAGTGCTAAAAGGAGCAATCGATAATGGTATCATGAAAATACCCTCACGGATTACGAAATAATCATTAGAAAAAGGGTGACTTTTTCTCTGGAAGACAGGACTAACTAGACAATGTCATCAAATAATTGTCAAAATTTTGAAAAAGTCAAGTAATTGCTCCGAGAGGCCACGAAATTCGCATGTCCAATAGGACCCGAAAGGGGACCATGAATAGCAGCGACAAGCTCCTCCCTGTTGTACCTGATGGACGGGTGTTCACAAGACCATAAAAGGTTCTCGAAAGTTTGGTTACTGTCACGACAGAACTGACATGAGGCCGATGGAACAAAGTTAAATGATGCAAGTCTACTATTGAAGCTAAAATGTTAGTGCTCTACAAGAACCTTATTAAGCCATTATTGATGTACGATTCTGAGACTTGAGAGTCCTCAGCAGGGCTAGCGAAAGAGAATGGCAACGTTTGAGATAAAAATTCTTCGCAGGATATATGGACCCGTGAAAGAAGATGGTCGCTGACGCCGTAGACATAGCCGTGAGCTGTATTTAGAAATCTTGACATCATAAGGAACATTAAGATCGCGTCTCAGATGGGCGGGCCATATAATGAGAATGAATGATAGTTACGTTATGTGTCTGACTACCACTCGACCACAAGAATGCAGAAGTGTTGGAAGACCGAAGCTGCGGTGGATGGACGGTGTTGATTAGGATACAGTGGCGCTGGACATGAAAGGATGGAGAACGGTAACCACGGAGAGAGTAGAGTGGAGAAATTTCCTTGATGCAGCCAAAACCCACCCAGGGCGGTCGAGCTTTTGATGATAATGATTAGATTAACTTGTTTATTGTTTAGAATGTAACTCATACTATTTACAATTGTCACCATTAACTTATATTCTTTTATGATATTTTTTATTATCCTTTCAAGGTTTTTATAAACGAGATATTTTTATCTGTGGAATAAGTGTATTCAATATCGTTTACCGCATTGAAAAATAGTATATATTTATTTGATAGATAAAAATATATCGTAGTTGAAAAATCTGTCCTTAATCATTAAATAAATAAATAAATCATCTACACTATTATCAATTTACTTTCGTATTTATTGTGGCCAAGTTTGACTATGGGTGTGTTGAATGAATGCGGAAGAAAAAAGTTGATAAAATAAAACAGATCTATAAGTACGAATATTTTTGAGAGGAGAAAACGGGGAAATTTTATTAAAGTACGTAAGCAATTGCACTTTTATCCGACTTTCATCAGCTGACGTATGAAAATATAATTTCTTGGCCCCTTGTCTTGTCAGTTTGAGACTTCTCTTTTTCCGGAGTGTGTCTTTTGATCTTATTCACATTCAATGTAATATCATTACCACAAGTAAGATAATAGGTCAAAGTAGTTGATAAACAGAGACCAAAAAGCGACATCTAGGAGCCCTTTGTTCAACAATAGATACAGTAAGGTTGATGATGATTCTCAGATAGTAAATAATATTAAGGATAAAAAAACACTACGAAGATTCCTTACTCTACTGTAGGCTATACACGTTATTACGAATGTTTCCATCGACACAACAAATTCAACAATTCTAACAAATACATTCATACGTAGAGTCAACAACTATCGGCGTCTTCTTATTGTTCCATTCACGTTCTATTTCTTCCGATGCCACCAATTTACTTTCCGATCACTTTTCAAATTGTTGGCCTACAAACGATAGACCCACTCGACCGTAAGCCCCGATCGTTTGACAATGTGGCGTCGTGGAAAATGGCCAGGCCAATTTCACATTCGTTAACCGATCTGTATCACGTTTGTTACAATTATGGTCGTAACAGATTGAGTAAAAAAAAAGAAAGCAACATATCGACGGACGAGATTTCGCTTTCGTGGCCACGGCACCTACGAGTCTATAATTTACTTTTGAAAAGTGTGCGACTGTTTGTAAAACGATAGGTCCACGATTAGAAATTACGGACGTTAAATTTCCTGATTGGGACACATCTGGTTTACGATAATTACGATTAGGAAAAAAGCGGTCAGTGAACGTTCGCTTTCAAATAAATAGGTATTTTAAATGTAAAGAATTTTACCTTTGTCCTATTCAGCGGGTTGGAAAAGTCCCAGCCGGGTGCCACGAAGAGATATCCGCACTTAGATACCTTACGACTTGCCTGAAATAAGAAAAAGTACGTATTAAAGAACATTTTTAATTAGTATTGATAATTGGTTAATATTGTCTGAATTACAGAGGCAAAGTAAGGAATTCAGATATCAGGAAAGAGTGTAGAATGGATACAAGTGTTATTATATAAATAATATATAAAATTA
>JAPMAF010000693.1:0-13313 GCA_026537445.1 Silvatares holzenthali | reverse complement strand
GTGCATCCGTGGAGCATGTCCTATACGCCTTGGCGAGAGCAATCAAAGCATGCCTCTGCCCACTGAGCAGCATTCTACGGACAAACTGCAGATCGCAACGGTGAGCCCAGCAGCTGGTAACGTAGCATATCGAGACCCAATGTTTCCATGATGCGTGATAATGGGTCATGAAATATGTCCAAGGCATTCGGTAGGTTGTTAAGAAGGCGTGGGATATGAATCTGGGATATAATACGTGATAGTGGGTCGTGAAATACGTCCAAGGCATTCGGTAAGTCGTAAGAAGATGCGCAGCCCTGGTACTGGGCCTGCAGGCGCCAAGGTTTGTTGAGGAATCTTCATAGGGAAAGGAGCATGATTTCAAAGGTTTTACATATGTGGGTGGGGAAGAAGGATTTACTCAGAGGCCTGGGGAGAGAACCCACAGATGTAATTGCAGTCAGTTGGTATGGGTGGTTATTCCCTTCCATTGATTGTCTCGTGTGATGAGTCAATTACTATAGCTTTGAGCTGCCAACAGTGAAACTTGAGTATTCTTTTGCTTTATTTCACACCTGTTGAATGTTTTACAGTGAACTCCCAGTTATTCAACAAACATGGTATTCTGTACTAAGGTGTTGTGGAAGATCTACATAACAATGAGCTAATGGCCAAAAGTAATTATAAGTATATTTATTTTCTTTTTTTTTAATTTATAACATTTTCTTTGTGACAATTTTACAGTAAAATCTGAATGAAACTTTCATTGTGTTATGCATATATAAGTAAGTACAGCTCATTTGATCGAAATAAAATGAGCTCCACAAACCAATGCAAATTAGAATAGTGGAGGCGCTTACTTAAGACAGTTTTGAGGTTTTATTCTCTGAAACATGAGACAGAATATACAATTTTTGTAATAAGATATTCAGTAAAACAATTCATAAAGTAGTAACTTCTTTATTACTACTTCAATAAAAATAAAGGCAGTACAAAATAACAAATGTCAATGTTTAAAAGAAATGTAAATTTCATAATTTACAAGTAATACATATTTACATAGTTGGATTTCCCACAGCTCCTAACAAATACAATTCACTCTGGCATTTGCTGAATGCAATGATTGCAACATTTAATATCTTGCGTATCAAAGTCGATAATTATCATTTTAGTTTCTTCGCTCCCGTTACACGAGCCGACGGCACAAACTAACCTGGTGGTGGATGCTCTGATACCCCACACGACAGCGCCGGAACCACTCGAGTTTAATACCAATAAATCCCTAATGAATTTTCCAGTTTTGTAATTCCATAACTTCACAGTACCATCATCAGATGATGTAACAACAAAGTTACTGTTTGCCTGAATACATGTGATTGCAGATTTGTGCTTGTCGGGACCGGCAAAAGTGCGGAGACATTCTCCCGAGGTAATATCCCAGATTTTGACAGTTTGATCCGCATTTCCGGAAAGCAGCAAGTTGGATCGTAACTGCATTCCAGGAGTGAGAGATTTGTGACCCATCAGAATGTGTTTGTTGACTCCGGTCTCTACGTCCCAAACTCTTATGGAAGCGTCCAAAGATCCACTAACAATGTGAACGCCGTCAAACTGTAGACTGTATACTCTATCTGTGTGCCCGGTCAGCGTGTGGATGCATTCACCAGTTTCGGGATTCCATACTTTAACTAAGCAATCATAAGCGCCACTTATTATTCTTCGGCCATCGAATTGAACGCATCGCACGGGAGCCATGTGACCTCTGAGCACTTGCAAGCATTTGCCTTGGAAGACTGACCAGTAGCGGACGGTCGCATCCCGCGACCCCGACACTAACTTGTCCCCCACGAGATGCAGGCAGCGGACTGTAGACGCGTGACCGTGAAGAGCGTGGATAGCCGTGCCATTAGACACTCGCCACACTATGATACTTTTGTCTGTAGACCCACTAACTATAATATTTCCAACCATTTGAGCTGACCAAACACCTCCCGAGTGTCCTATTAATATACGAAAACAACGGCCTGTCAACGAATTCCACACTTTGAGATAAGTGTCATCCGAACCGCTGAGAATATAGTTGTCACAAATTTCCAGGCAAGTTATTACATGATTAGTGTGGGCCCGTAATGTCAAACATCTTCTAAGCCGCTTATTTCTCCAATTCCACTGAATGATTCGGTGCCGCATATAAACAGACTTCCAACAACTCTCAGAAGGGTAAATGGGAAGAGTTCTTTTGCACAATCTTGTGATTCCTAAGCGCCTACATTGTTCTTTCCATAGTACGTCATCGTCCGCCAATGATCTCCAATATGTGCACGTTTGAGTGGCGTGCAATAGATCCTCAGGTTCGAGAAGGCTTAAAATCGCCAAAGCCAATTCTCTCGGTAATAAACTAATGAAATCTCTCTGAAACAGAGGTTTAACAACTTCAACCATGTACGTCGCTTGATCGGTGGAACAGTGACCCACTAAAGTGTTAATGGCTTGTAATTTGTCAGATTCAGACCATGTTTTAAATTTGGTAATCCAATGTGCTATGTCTGAATTAGGCTCTATCTGGGATTCTGACGCATAGTCAAGGTTACTTTTGAAAACTTTTGTCTCGACTACCGAATTTGAATTATTTCTAGGTTTACGTTTTCTCGATTGAATAGGTGAGTTTTGATCCATGGTTTGCATCATATTTTTCTTTACATTTTTGCGTGGTTTAGGTGGCTTTATGTCATCTTCGCAGCGAGAAAAATCAGGCATTTCGCATAACCCATGACAAGTCTTATGTGTTTCGTCATATCTATCGCAGCCGTCTATAGTTATGTGAGAAGTATCAACAGGCTTCACTTCATTGTTAACATCATCGAAGAGTTTATATTTAGGAATAGCCCTCGGAGGTTGTGTGCAGGCATCTGGTGTGTGCGTTTCATGAAATGAGTTGGGGATCTTCTTCAAATTTTTAGGAGTGGATGCACTCATGGAACTTTCAAAGCTCGCATTGGAGAATCCATTAGAAGATTCACAAAGACTCTTATCAGACGTTCCCGGCACGATTGCACTAAAATCCAACAATTGAAAATTGGCTCGCAAGCTACAGTTGGAATCATTGGTAGTATTTGGAGAGCAATTTTCCTTTATATTCAAATGATGTTCCATGGTTTCATTGTTAATATCTCGAAGGGATCCATCATGGATACTCAATCCGGAAGGTGATGCCAGCGGTTCCATGTTAGATTTCTGTTAACACACAATCCGTTGGAGCAATAAACTGATTTAAAATAACTAGTTTAGTTAAAATTTGTAATCCCGTGAATTAAATATGTTCGCCACGATTTCAACAGGAAGAACACTTGCTCAAACTTGTTCGCTCTAGGAGACTGAATATTTTAATAGATTCTTTGTAACATGTACTATTGTTGAATTTTTGGTGGGTAATTGATATTTTATCAACTTAACCAAAGACAATGCATTAGTTTATCCATAAGCAATTTCATTAAACCATTAGTGCTAATCTGGAATCTAAACTCTAAATTAAAGATAGAAATAGAACAGGCGAGTCGATTATCGTTTAGCTTAAATTCATTATTTAATATGCAAGTAATTCGTACAGTAGAGTTATGATCAACTCAAGGGCATTATACATACCTGATATTTTTCAGTAATGTCCTACCATGGGGCACAAAGGTTCTACTCTCTATATCCTCTCATCAGTCCCTCTCCAAAAATTTAATTTATTTTTAAGTTAATATTTTATTGAATTGTGTTGAATTACATTACTTTACGTATCATTTTAAAGTCCCAATAAACGGTGTGAGGAAGACAGGATGGAGGCAGATTTGATTAGAATTATTAAATATAGTAGTATGTGAGAAATCAACATCATTGATCTTCAATATCTGCAACCACTCCAGGTATGCGAGCATGTCTCTCTCTAATGAATGATTTGTCATAAATATTAGTCATTTCGTTAGCAACTTTAAAAGCTACAGGGAATCATTCATGTGGTATCAGAATAACTCATATATTTTTAAACAGAATCATGGAAACATATTACCTTATTAATTTGTAAAAATAATAAATGTTAGTATTTCCTCCTTGTTTCAATCGCTAACTGTTCTGCGAACATAATTTTCAGAGATAAATAAAAAGCAATTTAATGAATATTTTTTTATTGAATTTCTGCAACTCCTTTACAGAAAGTAATGATAATCCTAAATGGAAATAAAGAGCGCGATTGAGAAGAAATTCAATTCAATATTTCTACAAAAATACAATGAATATAACATAATTATAATCCAAACTTGAAATTACGGGTAAATTTGGGATTTATAATTTATTTGCGAGACAAAAACGTGGGTGGTACACAGTACAGTTATAGCGAGTGTAAGACCAGAATGAGTCTCATACAACAGTCGCATGGCACACTATATACAGGCAATAGCTCCTGTTCCACTCCTCTCTGCTCTCCTCACTTCTATCCTGCTCTCCACTGCTCGACACTCGGCACACTCCACTCTCACATTCCAGTCAATAAACAGAATAACATTCAAACATGCAACGCTCACTTTTCATAAAAATCCTCTGAAAATACATTAACTCAATTAAACACTATCACATCTGTTCTTTCAAACGATAAATCAACGTACGATTCGTAATCACATCAAATAACTAATCCCTCTAGTCCCGTCCAATCAAATATACAGATTCGATTCGTTTAGTATGTCTTACGTTTAATAGTCACCGTCATATTATTATTGTATCGCGCACACATGCACGCACGCACGCACACAGGCATTCATCCATCCGCAGACACAGGACACAGTCACTCGCATGCACTCTCACACTCTCTCTCTCACATATGTACACCGCACCGCACCGCATTCACAAGTCTTATTCACTAGGATATCATAGGACGCAATATCACACAATCAGGAATTGTTTATGTTGAGAGGGCTCCTCACAAAAACCCTGCAATTACTATCTAAAAATTATTTTACAATAAACGTCCGCGCGACAAAAGGGGGAGTCGAGCGAACGGGATATCAGAGCCCTCCCAAATCACAGTTGAGACATAATCGCTTGTTTGTTTAGTTAAAGCAAATAAGTCTAGTCTAGTCAACATTAGTTGTGTTGTAACAACATCATCGTCGCCACCATATTCTTTTATTCATCACCATCATCTTCATCATCATCATCTAAAAAGGTGAACGTAATCAGTTTCACCGAGACTGGCTTAGCCTAGATTTAAAATAACGCGAGATTTAAAATAATTGAAGGAATCGGAGTGAACCGCCGGAGTGGTGGTTGGGTGGATGGGGGCCGGGGAGCCGGCGAGTCGCGAGAGAACACTGACAGGCAAATATTTGTATAGGGAATGCCGCCTGCCCGGATGCCTCGCTTCGTGGCGCGGCCCGGTCGCGGATGGTGCGGTGTGCGTGCGACGGCGCGCCGCTCCCCCACTCTCGGCGGTCGCTATAGTCACTCCGTCCCGTCCCAGGCCTCGTACAATACTAAAGAAAATGCTTAACTAAACAACTCCGAGATACCTTTCAATCGTCGCGCACATAAATTAAGTCAATGGTCGTCCTCTGATTCAAATTCTTCACGCAAGCACGCACATCTGATTTGATCACTGTTTCACTTTCCACGTAACGAGTCGGGCCCTGAAGGAGTTACAGGAAACTGCGCGAGGGCGATGTCAGCTCCACTCACTAACGAGGTGAGTCCTGTTACCGCTGCATTTGCTGCACCTGCCATTAATGATCGGAGCGATTGCACGAGAGGCCGAGTACAACAACCGACCCCTCTCAACCTCCGTCATCCATTAGAAATTTAGCAATTCCGCTCACTCTATTGATGCATGGAATGAATATGGACTATACCTTATCTGGGAAATGACATTTTCTCTGCATTGAAACTGTGCATTGAAAATTGTGAACTGATTGTCAACATAATTAAACGCTATATCATATCATTCAATGTATAATTCTGAGTAGCTTTGGAAAGAACTGATATAGTGTTGGATATATTTCTTAACCGAATAACTTCCATCTCCATCTATGCTGAGATGCTAAATCTAGAACAAAAACAGACATTCAGGTGAGTATCTTCATGGGATCTCGGGCGACAACTGCTAAAGTAGATCATATGGTATAGTACAATGCAAACTACAATGAGCCTTACCAGCTTGTGGCCACTGTCGGCACGAGGTTTTTGAGCTTACGCAGCTCTTTAGATGCCCATTGAGAAGTCATTTTGGTGCGAGAGGAGTTAGACCGTCGCCCCGAATTAAGCAGGTCCGTGATGGGCTTCACGTCTAGCAGCTGCAACATGGGAACACCGAAAGCGCAAAGATCTCCCACTAAACCGGCGATAGACGCGATTTGCATTTCCGAATGCTCCGGTTCCGTGGCTACGGTCACTACGAAGCTGATAATGTTTATGATGAACGGCTCCAGATACTTGATTTCGGCGAGTTGCTCTTTGCCGTCGCCCTTGAACCCTTGGACGATCCCGGTGTAGGCCTCGAGGATGCTCTCTCGCAGCTTCTCCAGGTGCTCCACCATTTCTGGGTCGGACCGGTTCATGGGGACCAAGGACGCCTGGAACAACATGTTCATTACCACTTCCATGTACTTCATGAAGTCCCCTCCGATGGACATGGCGATGTCTCCGAACACAGAGAAAATTGGCGGCTTGACCGATTGGTGAATATTATTATCTCGCAGATTTTCTAGCAACAACGTCATGAGCTCGTCGCAGTACGGCAACACTTTCTTCTTGAGAGCCCGGCATATGTCGCTGACGAGGCCCACGCTCACTTGGCACACTTGGTGGTCCTGGTGGTTCTTGAGACCCATGAATAGATACACTTTAAACACATCCATATAATTAATAAAGCCTTCTTGCAGCACATCTATCAAACTCGTCACCGTCATCATGGCGTCTTCTTGCACTCCGCCCTCCTTCCCGCTGCTGGAACCGATTATGGTCAACACGGCCTGCATTACAGTGTCAGATATTTTTGGAGCGTCTTCCGGTGTCACCTTTTTCAATAACGATTGCAGAGTGGCGCAGAGCAACGACTGCAATTCGTTGTACTGCGAGCGCTCGCTGTGTCCAGATATATGCTTCTCCATCTGCAGAACTTGCTGCAATCGTTCCAGAATAACAAGTGTGGTCTGTTGGACCGTGGTGTAGCAATCTTTAGGAGAGTGTTTCACCATTTCCATGAGCGCTTCGTAGGCGTTGGTTCTCAAGTTATGCTGCCCAGAATCGGGGCGGTCAGTGTTATGCAGCAGTTGCTGGATGATTTCGTTGAAACAACCCGACATGAGGTACGTCTGGGGTACGACAGAAGAGTTGGAACGAGCGGCTTCGTACGTGGCTTCGGCCAAATTGTGGAATACCCAGCAGACGTTGGCGGCCACGGACGGCTCGGCATTGAGCCCGTTGGCCAGGGCCGTCAGGAGGGGCTTGAAGTATGCCTCGTTGAGCACGGCGTTAGGGATGATCTCGCAGATGCGGCCCAGCGCCCAAGCGGTGGTGTCCCGGACGTGCACGTTGTTGTCGTACATCAGCTGGATGAGGGTGGGCATGGCCTGCTCCACTAGCGGCTTCTGAGTGTTCGTCTGTAGCCCGCCCAGCACGCACCCGAAAGCCATGAGAGCCGCGTCCCGGAACCTCCAGTGAGCGGATTTGATATTCTCTTCGATGAACGGAAAGACATATTGGAGGATGTCATCTTCGCAGCAGTTGGATAACAACATTAGGCAAACTGACGCGGACTTGCAAGGGTTCCAATCGTCTGAGTCTTCTTGCTTGGTTAATTTGTGCATTAACACCGGGGTCAGAAACTGCAGCGCGCCACGAGCGTAGTGCCGAGAGGTTCGCACAGGTGGTATTCCTGGAATACCGCAAATATCGATTTAACAAAATTAATCTAACAAATATGATACATATCACATACAATTATTATATCATTTCTCAACCCACCAGATTCCATCGCTTCCGATTCTTCAATAGATAAGTCAATTTCCTCTTCACTGACGGTTGACCAAAACTCAATGCCTTGAAGAGCAATTTCATCTATATCTGATTTCATAGCTTCTAAAGTGATGGGAAATAATGCTTGACCCATATATGGCTCCATATAATGGTAATAATGTGATAAAATTTTTACCTGAAAAAATACAAGATTCGATCTCAATATCAAATGACTACAAAGCGCATAGTTTGCATAATGATTTACATACTATGCCGTCTACAAAATATTAAAGATGAAGCAAATAATGTTGATTTTTTAATGAGAAATATAAAAATTACTTGAGGCGACAGAATAGAACTTATATTCTGAATGATATAAAAAAAATCTCACCAAGCATTGCAAAGCAGCTACACTGATTCTCCTGTCAATTGACTGAGTGGCTTCACAAACCACTTCCATGATGTAATTCCTTTCATTCTCCATATCGAAATTGGCTTTTGTGAACTCTAACGAATTGTAGAGAGCCATGGTTGCAGCAAATCTGACATGATTACTCGGTTCGCCCGATCTCATTCCGTGCACAATCGCAGTCAATATCTGATTACTCTGCGCAACTAGATTTTCAGAGTCTATATCCTGGCAAATGTAACCTGGAATACAGCGATATTGTTATTCATTAGTACAATAAGAAAACACAAATGACAAAATATCATAGATTGAGGATATGTGAGATTACAGATCACACCGTACCCCTCTCAATAATGCTGAGAGATAATATCTCAAAAATGAATGTTTAATTAATGTAAAAGCCCATTGATGGAAGATAAGCAAGATCATAGATCACTCTCTTTTAAGATATCTTGAGATTGAATGTAGAAAGGAAACTGAACAACAAAACAGGTGTAAGAAACGATAAGTGAATGCATTTCATTCAGAATTTAATTAATGGCTTTTCACGCTTTCAAATTCAGAGATGAAAATGAACCTCTTAGATAGTCACACGGTTTTAAAAATACAATTTCTATTACCGATGGCTTCGAGTGAAGCCTCCCTATGCATCTCGCTCGTGTGCGCACTCACAACGTTGTCAACCAAATTGGTAATCACATCATTCCACTGGTGGACAGGTATCTCGATGACGGCCACATATGCCACACACTGAGCCGCCGAATTCGGCCTGCTTTCCTCCGTCGCAATCGCACCCAAAATCTAAACAAACATCATCAGTCAGAAAAGTGCTCGAGACGTATCGGCAATGGTATGTAATACAACAGAAGGGAATATTCACTTCCCTCCCAAATTCACAAATTTCTCCTACAATCTCACTCGCATACGTTTAAACAGTAAACTCATTTTGTAATTCCTAATTTCATAAACAAAAACTATGACTCTGTCGATAATTCAACCATATACAAACAAAAACTTTAGATTGCAGAAATTTGATTTTCTTAATCGAATCCTTGCATCACTGCTATAAGTTATTAGACACAGCAATAAGAAAATTATGATTTAATTCATCATCTCCTTCATCCTTTTTATTTAATATTTCTTCATCTAATTCTCTGTGTGAATAATCACATAATATCAAAGATTTGATACCTAAAAGATACAGCCAATGGATGCCATTTCAATGTTTATCAAGTTCACAGTGAAAAAAAAAACATAATATACAAAATACATACAAACATCAATACATGATGTATTGTAATCTAATCAAATAATTTCTCTTTATCTGATACAATAAATGTAAGCTAAATGAAATGGTTGAAATGTATCAATAAGATTGAATTGACTTTTTCAATTTTTAATAAAAAAAATTATATATTTTTTCATGTTGTTTTTTGAAAATTGAGTTCAGCATGACCTATCAAAAATTAACAAAAAAATGTTCTAAATCTTTCAAACATCCAAGCGCTCGAAAATTTAAAAAATCGATTGAGCTCATATTTGCAAGTAAAATTACTTGTAAATATGAGCTCAATCCATTCAGTCGTCTCAGAGTCTATAAGCTACACACATGACCATCCATTTTTATACATAAAGATATGATAGTTATTTAAGGGTAATAGTGTAATGAATTCTATTAGCCCTCTGCACCATAATGACAGTAGAATACATTATGTGTAACCCTATTCAAAGAGAAATTAATAAAATTTCTACTATATCAATTCCTCCTAGTATGCCAATTGATAAAAAAATTTCGAGACTTCAATTTAAACATTGCACGGAAGTCCAATTTTATCATTGTTTTATCTATTGTTGGTACACCTTTTCATTCGAATGAGATCTGGTGAATAATCTTTTGCATCTCAGCTATTTTACAATAGAAAAGAGCATTGAGCAGAGTTTGCAACAAATTTTGTGTAGACTGTATGGCTGATTCTGATCCAAACCCATCATAACTGGTGATGAGACATAAGAGTATAGAAATTATGGTCAATCTAAATGTGAAGCAAGCACATGACAGCCATCGGAAGAGCCGAGTCAAAGAAGCGTGCAGTTTTCGATCACGAAAAAAGGTAATGTTTACCATTTATATCGATTACAACTATGTAGTCCACATTATTTCCTTCCTGATGGCTAGAAAATCAATGAGTATTGTCCGGAATTATGAGAAGTGTGAAAGATATCCACAAATAATGTCCAGATTGTGGAAAAACAACTCGTGGATTCTCCATACACCATTTAACAATGCACTCATTCTTCATTAACATTTGGCCAAAAAAAAACCATTCAACATCCACCGAATTCATCTGATTTCATACCATGTGACTTTCTATTCGATTAACTCAAAAAAAAAACACTACAAGGACAGTGTTTGGAGAGCGAAGACGCCATAAAACATAAATCGCTGGAAATACTGATGGTCATTTGGAAGACAGCGTTTCACAGCCGGTAAAGATTAAATTTAAGACTTCCACATGAATTTTGATGAATAATTATTATACATTCAATTTAATTAATAAAGTCTTGAATTGAATTAATTAGGGGGGTATATTAAACATCATGCATGCCCAGTTCCAAGACTGCGCGTCTTCTTAATGACCTACCAAATGCCCTGGGCATCTTTCACGGTCCACTAATCACATCTTATGAAATCACTGCATCTCCGTAACTTCATAAATCATTTCTCCTTTGTCCCTATCCTTGATAATTATCTCTTCCTTTTTACTCCCGCCTATCTTCCATTTATTTTTCTTAATATTTTGCTTTTAGCTTTTTCCTATTTTAATTTTTATCTTCTTTTTTTCTTGCCTTGTTTTCCACTTTTCTGATTTTGTTATGCATGGGTGTATTTTAAGTTTCTTTCAATTGTTTATTATTTTTGGTCCATCTATGGATCTAAATTCTGATTTATTTATTTAAGGGTATGCCGTTAAATAAATAAATCAGAATTTAGACTTTTCATTCCTAGGTCATGATATTGTTAAGCTCAATCAAAAAACCAATGATAATTAGAACCTAAATTTACCAGTTAAAAATGATTAAGAGCAGTAGATTTTTTTAATGCAGTGACTATTTTAAAATGAAGAGATTGGAATTGAACGAACCTAACATTTAAGAATCGCTTATCTGATTCAAAACACCTGCTTACATTTTTCTTTATGTAGAATCTGATATCCTCGGGAATGGAGAGCCATCGTGCGCTGTAATCATTGCGGAGTTTCTCTTCCTTGGATGTGAGGTGATTCTTCAGCTGCAGACCTGCTGCCATTCGGGCTACCTGGCTATTCCCGCCCTGCACCAACACATCGGACAGCAGCTTCATGAACTGTCCCAAATCGGTGACAGCCGCATGCTCCAAGAACTTTTCCGCAATTTCCAACTCATTCTTATCTGAAAATATAATAATGCACATTTTATATTTAATGATATACATATTTTCCCACATTGTTTGACGTTTCATTAAACATTTTGATAACAAATGTCCATTAAAACATGTAAGACTTTCAAGGACTAAGATGATTAATTCTGTTCATTCTGCATTGGAATTTATATATATTAAGACCACCAACTAATTATAACTTTTACCAACAACTAATCTCTACTGTATCAGTCCTGGCTTATAAAGTATAAATATATAATTGATAAAATATACACTTTATAGTAATGAATTCAAGGTGATAAAAACAAAATAATAAAAAAAATCCTTTTCACAATGGCAAGAATGTCTCCAACATTTTGCAGACTCAAATATCCCTGTTGCTGAAACAGGGGGATCACAGAATTACCGCGAGAGCAAAAACAAAGAACCAATTCATTAACAAATTTGAAGGTGGAAGATCCAGCGGTCGTTATTGATTATTAAAATAACACTGGAGTGAGATGTCATAAATCCTCACATCTATTTTATAAAACAAATAGCGCAGCAACCGAAACGATGTCCGTTAGAATGAACGTTGACAGTACGGAATAGTTTTTGATTGTCACCAGGCACTTAATAGATTAAACCAAAGAAACTTTACCTGACTACCAGCCGTTAATGAATTAAAACATGCATAGCGAATTTAGCTTTATCGATAATAACAATGTATCCAGCTACCGAAGAAGTGTATAAAACTATCTGAAAGACATGAAAGTTATGGACACGCTATTCAAACGCCGCATCCCGATAGTTAGATAGATAGTAGGTTGGTTGCGAAAAGAATAATACCAAAACGTTTATAAGCAACAATACACGTTAACACCGTTTGTTGTTATTGCGGAAAAATGCTTCATTTCATTCTAGAAGATTACGCCATGAGTCAGACATGTTCCAACGGACATTTCTGTTATCGGCGACTTCTGTGACAATAAAACGAAACACTATTTTACTTACCAGGAGATATGGTCTTCTCAAGAATTTGAATGAGCTGCATATTCGTTTCAGAGTGCATTTTGTGTAATTTTGTGCAGCACTTTACTATTTAACCGACACCGTACACTTCAATGCCAGCCAGCGATCGGCGAACATGAATTCAGACTGAGGTGTTTCCGGCAGACATTTTATAATATTATTAAAATGCGCAATTTATTCAAAATATAATATTATTAAAATAATAGTAAAAATATTTCGTGACTAAACATTTTTTAAAGTTAATATATTAGAGTATAATAGAGTAAAAATATAAATAAAATACTTACTTGACCATATTCGTTAAATTCTTTTTATAGATTGGCAGCCCTAAAATACTGCGTAGAGTAAGGTACCTGATATTTTAAATATAAAAGAAGTATAAATATACATTATTAATAGTTATCGGAATTATAATTATTTGAAGACTCCGAATCAAGATTGTCTATGGTGGAAGTGTCAGCAAATTCAAATAATTTTTCGCGTTAATTTTTTCAAGATAACTGAGGATTTTTG
>JAPMAF010000692.1:0-13313 GCA_026537445.1 Silvatares holzenthali | reverse complement strand
TGCAATTGTACAGTATATTACAGACCCAGATGGATGGTGGTGTCGTGGTGTCTCATGTGTAGTAAAAGATAAAAAAGCACCAATTCTAAATTAAAAGTATCATTCGTGTTCAACAGGGGGAGTGCGAAACGAAAAGGGTCCAAATAAAATATTATCTGTATAATTCAATACGATAATACTCTTACTTGTATGGGGTCCTCGATGACCTATAACGTGCTCCTATTTTAATCGATAATAATATGATTGGTCCTGATTACATTGATTGAGGAGGGTAAGACGTCTAGGTTTCCATTTGGCCAGGTACGGGGCAGGAACTATAAATGAGTTATTACATACTTGAGTAATCGCCCTTCTCTACGTGAGACGTGGGTTAATACAAAGTTTCTTCTCATGTTCCACCCACAAGCAGGCTTCAAACGCAGATTTCATTTTGGATATTCACGTGAGATAATTTAAAAAATTACAACCGATATATACCGATCACTGAATTAAATATTTGGAGCGTTCCTTCATCTGTTGTAATATTGTAATTCTATTGTAGTAAAGGATTTATCAAGAAAACTTACAAATGATTCTATTCTCTCTCTGTTTTTTAATATATAGATGTATTTCAATTTATCTATACTAATCTCTAAATATCCATTCACTTTGTATCTCCAAACCACGTCGTAGCACTTTTTTAATTTTGTCAATAAGGCTCGCATCCACGCCACATTTTATTTAACATCTGTATTTTCTTCTCTATCATATACTGTTTTACAACACATTCGTCTTCTAAGAAGTCTCATTCAACCGCATTTATTCTAATTTTATTTCATTTCTGCCATATCCAAGCTTCACTTCCGCACAACATAGTCGGCACAAATACTCCGTTATGGACTACTTAAAGCTCTTGGATAACTTTTTGCTTGATATACTAGTATTAAGTGCCTTGTTCATTTTCTGCTTTCACACGCCTTTCGACGTCACTCTTAAATTTGTATATTTTGTAAACACTACCCTGATATATGAATTCTTAAACTTTTTCTTATTTCTTTCTTTCAGCTTTTATTTTGAACTCAACTATTCCATCAACTTTTACAAATAACCTTACTTTAATTTTTTGACCTTTGATCTTAAAAATTTTAATATTAACATTTGTAAATCACTTTCATTCATTACCACCAACATCGCATCATTTGAATACAATAAACAACACACTTTCCATACTACGTCAAATCTATTTCGGGCGATATAAAATACAAAACGGTGGTATTGTTCCAGGGCGATACAAAATCAACCATTCTTTTCTATACCATGTGTAATTTTCAAAAGGTTTTTTTTTCTAATTCTACTTTTTTAAATATATTTTTCATATTTATTTATCAGAACTGAATTTAAAAAGAACATTTTAATTTTTTTCACTCCGATTTGATTTGAACTCGCGACCCCCAGGGCTTTAGTTAAGTATTCTATCCACTAGACCACGAGGCTGACATCTGTTCTGTTTTTGGTTGAGACGAAATAGCAGAGGAAAAATGTAAAATATAATGCTTAATTTTTAATAAGCCTTACCTGTAGACCGATAGGCTGCAGACTGCTTAAGTACTGGTTTATTCACTGAAAAATAATTCGAACGATGGCGCTAACATAATTCCGCAATAGCGAAGTTTCAAACTTCATTCCGTATTCTCTCCATGGAACAGAAAGTAATGGCGGAAGCGTGGGGGATACTTGGGGAACTAATGGAAGCATCGCTGTGACATTTCGCTCGGCGGAGGTTGATTGCTGCTTGAGAAATGTTGATGTATCGAGAGCACTACCGAGGTTGTAACAGATTTTAAACCCCTCCACTGCGAATTGTTCAAACCAGAAAAAAATATTTTACCGTTTTCACGAGCACGCAATTTTCATATACACTTTTTTTTTGGTAGTAGATATTGAACAAATATTCCATCCATTACCATCCATAACCATCATCATAAACTCTGATCTCAATCATCATTATCATAAGCTTTAGGTGAGTCTTGGCTGAAACAAGGAGTATTCTTCACTCCGTTTCATCCCTGGTTACTGTTCTCCATCCTCTCAGATCCAGCGCGTTACATCTGCCTTAATACGATTCATCTACTGTGAATTATTGACCGATAATATCATACTGATAGTAACAGAATCCACCGTGTTTTTGCCGATGTCTAATATCAACCAGTGAAAAAAACCACTTCGTTGTCTTTATTTATTTATAGTGTGCCCTAGTCTGGTAGAGTCATGTGAACGGAGGTTTTATTAAAATTTAATTACAGATAAACCAGTATACATAATTCCCACATATTGTTGTAGACTTTCACAACCAAAAGATTCGAAAGTCAATAATTTTTGGGCAGTCGGGTTGTGTCATTTTGTTTGCCAACGTCTTGGACAACATTTCAGGCGTTTTTTTTTAAATATGTTTACATAAATATCATTATGTCACTTTTTATAGGGTTTGGCAGAAAAATGGAACGCCTTAAATCTTTGTTCTGATACGCATTTCTACATCTCATTATACACGTATAGTAAAACTCTTAACAACTTCGTATAAGAAATGTAGAAACATGCTCCAAATTCTTCTATGCCATCCTCGTAACCACTCTACTTGTTTATTATGTTATATTTTCCTATTATTCACTATTTCACCTCTTTAAATTAAATGTAAAAAAACATTTTTGTATTCTTATTCTGCACGTGATATTCCCATCTATCTGAGCTCGTAAAAAGCTGCAAAATTGATTAAATATAACAAAATCTTCTACTCTTTACCAGTATAAAAAGAACAAATATTGAATGATTTTATTTCTATATTTTAAAACATATTTTTTTATTTTTACGTAGTATTTTAATCTAAATTGAAAAATGCTTATAAATTATTTTTACTCCTGCGCTTTAGTTACGTGTCCTAACCACTAGACTACGAGGCTGAAAATTCCATTGAGCTCGTGAACCCATTGAAAGATTACTACTGTATACTCGACATCTGTATTTTCCATACCTTGTTGCTCCGATTGCTAGGTTACATATAAAATCTATCTACATCAAGAGTGTTTCGTGACGAGCCGCCCGTAAATTTAGGTTGTATGTGTATAGATATATTTTTAATAAATAGCACAGAATGCTGTTTCTGATTTCGGTCCAGGGCAGCATCTTGGAACGATTCCGACTGCTGTGGTACCGGGAGTCCGGGAGCTCGGGAGACGGGGAGCCCGGAGGTATATTCGGGGCGTGTTCTATCAGATTTATAGGCGCCGATCCAATCTATGAAATGTTAGACTGGCGTCTTTTCGGGTATTGGATTTATTGCTGTAATTTGTTTCCTATTACGGAGAATTTTTGTTAACGTTTACAAACAAAATCAATCCTGGAACAGATTCGGTTTACAAAACAGCTTCGCAAAACTTTCAAAGGATATTTTTTCGGGCGCCTGATTTATTATGAGAAGGTGGATGTTTAGAATATATTGCAAATCTATAACTTGTTTAATGTATCAAGAAACACGGCGGAAAAATCTGATACAAAATTATATACATGGCCGTGATACTGGAGCCACCGGATTTGTAATGTAGTCGATAAGTCACTGGGCAAATAACAATAAATTAATGTAGAGCCATTTCGAAGACAGTCTACTGTAACAGTACTTGACCGATACGATAACAGTTAGATTTAGCAAGTGAGGTACTTATTTTTAAGGTTGAATGTTTATTTATACCGCCAACGATACGGTTCACTCATATTAGTATATAATGTGCCATTAGAAATTGCTGAAGCTTAATCTTACTTTAGAAATTTGTAACAACAAAATTAGTCTTTTATAAAGCAATAAATCTGAACTGATAAAGCTCTGTCGTGATAGTTTACCTTATTTGTTAATGAATATGATTTTGTGTAGCTCGTCTGATCGCAAGGACCTAACTATAAGTGTTGCTGAGAGAGTTTATTCTAAAAAATTCTGAAATGCAGAATTTTAGTTTTTACTTTTCTACCGTCATGAAAGGCGTTCAGTTCTGATAATGTTAGTTCATATTTTCAACATTAAGATTGGTCATGGTATAATTGATTTTTCGGATGTAACTTTGTGGTAATCCAATTTAACAAATCAATATTAAAATGTTAGTTTTTTGTCACTATATCACTTGAATTTTTTTGCGGAGTTCGACGCGTTTCAATCTATTTGAGCATCTTCTTCAGTTCCTGAAGATGCTCAAATAGAGTGAAACGCGTCGATTTTAATATTGATTTGTAAAATTGGTAATGGTCTTAAAGATGATTTGCGAAATCATTTGTAAAAATAAATATTTTGGTTTTCAAGTGGATAGAATATGACGAAAGGCCATGACGAGGGTCTGGAACATGTGAATGACTTTTTAATTAAAATTACCTTTTCTTGGAAGTTAGTTCACCAGCAATCAGAAAAATGTGTTATTTTCATATTGTATAAATAACATCAGTTCAAAACTCCGCATAGATAACCAGAAAGATTGTAGCACCACCTTGTCTATATTCAGATACACAAATTCATACATCTCATCATACGACGGTTGTTGAAGTTCCTCACATCACCTTCATTATGAAGTTAAGAAACATGATCCTGTCTAGTTTTCTTGGAGCTTTCCGGTACTACTCCATCAATTAGCTTTGTACTGTAGATTTGTTACATTAATCTTTCATTTGTCATTTCTCTATATATCCAAGACATCTTAACACCCAGCTAAAATTATGCCTATGATCGTTATTTTTAATTAGTATTCTTTATTCTATCACTCAGGGTGTTCCCGCACATCCTTCTCAACGATCTTATCACCACAGCATTTATTCTGCAAGGTAGGTAACAAAACTCCAGTATGTATAGCCAACTCTGATTCCTCGGGTTGCTGTGATTTGCGGACGCCCATCACCACTTCACAGTTGATATTGAGTGCATAAGAACTAACAGATTCTCTCTCTTTCAGAAGTCTTTCTTGTGTTAGACGGTCCAGCTTGGTGTGTTCCGTCATCTGTGTTTTCTCCTACCTATTACATGGGACTCAAGTTCCACGTTAATTCTATCCTATCCCTAAGTGTTCCTCTTCCCACATAGCGTCTTATGGTGCATTCTATGCGGGAATGCTAAAAAATGATCTTCATAGAATTTATTTTTGATATTCAAAATCCGAAATTCATTGCATATTTGAAGGGGTTTCCATTGCATATTTGAAGGCTTACTACAAATGAAAATGTATAGGTAAAGAAATCGTCGAACTTTACGATACCTACGGCAATTCTTATTCAGTCTCGTAAGCGAGGATAAGTTCGTGTAAGCACTGTTTTCAGGAACGGAAGAAACTTCCGTTCCGTCAGTTAGGCATGGGAATTATTAAGAGCTTTCGAGCAAAGTAGAGCAGCAGTGAAGCTTCCTGGTGAGTTTGACAAGTGTTTTAGTCTCCAGTTAGTGCAGCAGTACCAGTGGTGAACAATTTTAATAACGCAACAGAGGCATTCGGCTCGCCGAAGTTTCGTGCGAGTTTTGCTACGAAAACATCTGGGCCCCGTTCCGGAATATTAATTTTCAGAATCGTTAATCTCTGTCGATGCCTGCGGGTTGGGAATATTTGCTTTGTCGATGTTCGACTTCGATGATTTCTACACGCCAATATTCGTTATCGGCGAACGTCAGTTGTATTGTATCTTGACGAGAACACATAAGTTTGTAAATCTAGGACACAGTAAGTTTCTCCTTATAAAATGCTTATTTTTTGTGCTATGTTTAAATAAATAAACAAATTACTATAATATTTTAGTGAGTGCGATGGCCCTTCAAACATAAATGATGAGAGTAGACGTAATTTGCACAGTAAAGAGATGACAGTGTATAGTGACGGTGAATGTGTCGCGGCGAACGATTAGGTGGTCGAGGGTGTCGGTTCCCGAAAATACGTTTTGCAAATAGATAGCTGAGGCGACAGAGAGACAGTTGCCTCAGGTAGGAAATTGATGATCTAACTCTACATAGGCAAGAGTGAAGACTCTTCTAGAATGGATTAATGCGGTGACAATATTGTATTCTTTGAGGTAGGTGAACTATCTCTAGAGTCTTCCAGAGTTTTGCCGTTCTGAGCGATGCGCTTGGAAGATTCTAGATGCATGAAACTACCTCACGTATATTATTGTCGATTGTGTTAGCAGCACCACAATATTATAACTGGTTTATATTGTTCTGTCCAAGTACAATGTCTAAACAATATTTGCAGAGAACATCACGGTCTGAGCTTAAACCAAGATGTACAGTTAGAGCCCGTACTGTCCAAGTGGGTTTTCTGCGGAACACATGATTGCCTCATTTAAAAACCCTGTTTACCTATCTAAAATACTCCTCACATGATCGATCCATTATCTGTATGAGCCAGGAAACATTTAGACACAATCAAACAAACCACGATAGAAGCCGTGCCTAAATGATATTCTCCGAACCTTTTAAAGAAAAAATTTAAGTGTGAGAGCGTGAAATTAAAATAAATTTGAATGCATCAAAATTGAAAGCAGAGATATAAGATTTGTTGCGTGGAATTTAAACAGTACAGGCGTACATCCGTTTGAATGGTATACTTAGAAATAATTTACTACGGTACTGAAAGTTGTCTAGAGAAGAAAGAATAAAGCGAATACTGTACCTTTTGCTGGGAAAGGCTTTCATCACCAGAGAATTATATTAAGACAGCTGTGAGAAACAAAACATCACGAAGAATGAAAACGTCTTGGCAGATACTTTGTGTAAGAGCATATTTGATAAAATCTTATTTAAAACAAAAGGGGGAAGAAAAATAAACCAGCCGGCTCCCCCTGTTTATAATCTCATTCAATTTATTTTTTCCCTTAATTTCTGCTTATCGACTATTATTTTAAATGACCATATTTATTTCAAAGGTAGTTATCTCTCGAATTGACTTTTTAGTTGGCTGTTCGCTGTCACCGTAACGAATTTTCGGATGAACAGTTTCAGGAAGGACTAAGAGACGGGGAGAAAAATAATTTCTAATAGCGGCCATTACGCTAAAACATTGTGGGAGGGAAAGTGAGTCTTTGAATACTTGAAAGATACACAAGAAACGACCTAATTTCAAAGAATTCAATAAACTTATTTATAAAATGTAAACCGTTGTTTTGCGCCTCTCAAAGAAATAAAATTCATTATTTCAAACACATACTTTAAATTGATTAAACAAAAAACAGAATTGGAACGAACGTCTGTGCCTACCATTGTATTCCCCTTTTTGGGGATAGATGTCTCTTTATATAGAAGTTCTTGATACGAAAAAAATTTAGGAAAATACTGTAGATCTCAATTAGTCTTAAGTGGCAATTTTCTACAAGGTTGTAAAGCAACTGTATTTATTTCATTTCAATAATGGTAAAAAATAAATTCAAGACTGATCGCAAATACACTATTTGACCCATCTTCCAATTTAATAATATGCTTCAAGTAATAGAAGGCCTAGAAGAACTTAGCAAAATGTATGCATCTTAATTTCATAATGAAGGATCTTAAGAACCTTAACCAACGTACGTGCATGACAGGTAGAAATTGTAGTTTAAATCTCAACTCGTACACGGTATTATTTCTATTTCTGCGATACAAGCATACATTACAGCTTAGTGTTGAAACAGTAGGAGATATTGATATACCTTACGTTCAGTGTTAATATCGCTATCGAGAAAAGGCTAGATGTTATGTTTGTATGATTGTTCACCCCCTGAAATAAATTTATGTATGATTGTAATCAGGTCGTTCTATATTTCTTCTTACTCGTATGTTAGAAATATAATGGCAACTAGTAAAAAAATAACCTGTAGAAGTGAAAGTGCATCAACATTAAAAGAAGAGATGGTAGGATGACCTTAAAGAGACTGCAAAATACTTGAAGATGTGAACTATAGAAGAAAAGAGTAAAACCCTAATACTAAAGATAAAAGACCGAGGGAGGTGAAAAGAAGGGAAGAAAGGCGCGAGAGCTCGCCTTAGTGTTAGTCGTTAGAAAAATAATTCTTGTTCTAAGTGTTTTCCTTGGATTTTCATGATGCCAGTTATTTATTATATCGGCCGCGTTAGGTAACCGATTCGTTTTCATTACCGGAAAAGCCCACGATGCGGTTCTTTTTAATACCAGTATATTTGTATTTATTAGAGCTTTTGAGGGTTGATCTTGATAAGCCCGGAGATATCCTCGCGAGGGTGAAAGTGTGAGAAGAATAGGGGATTGAAGTAGAGTGAAGTGATATGACTTTCTTCGTATTGAAGTACGGCACTACTAGGTATCAGTCTGTAGGACATTTCGGGAATTGTGTACAAAATAAATTATTTCGGATTATTTCCTATCATCGATAATATAAAGAGTTGTTTTTCATTTTATTTTAAGTAATGATACCAATTAAAAAGGTCACAGAGTAATACTGTTCCATTCTGTTTACAGAACGACAATTAGTAATATATTAATGACGTTGTCGACAAAAGATAGTAAAATTAACCATTTTATGCAAAAGGTATAAAACAACGATTTCTAGAAAAGTCAGCTTAAAAGCCATATAGCTGCCTACTTTAAAACGTCTATCCAAACTAAATACGATTCTATTACAATTCACATGATTAAAATATTCAGTCGTAGTCTTGGAGTCGTGAACATATATGAAATGTAGCTAACTTTTTAAATAACTTTAGTACTAATTACAGTATCACCAAGCAAAATAGTAAAAATTTACAGCAAAAAAATATCAAAGTGTTAAAGAGCATAAATTAGTAATTATTTTAAAACAATCAAATGTTTAATCATATCTAATCTTAGGTGCATCAAGTGGCTTTCAAATCTTCTACGAAAAGTAATGCCTTGGCGTCAAGTAGGAACCAGGCGCAAAATAAAAAGCTTTACCTAAACTCTTCCGGTATATATTATAAATAAAATCTGGAACATACAATTCTGGCGCTTGTGTACTAGAAAATTTGACCTTAGGTAGACAGGAAAGGGAAGCCCTTTTCCGCCAACAATGAAGAAAAATTATTATTATATGATTTTCAAGTTGAATTTCAGAACTGAAAATGTGTGAAAGTGATCAAAAAAGGGGTTGATGTAGTATGGAACTAGGAAGAAATGTTACAAGAAATTAACGAATTTGTAAAACATATCCAGACAACAGGGTTAAAATTCCTGATAAGGTATCAATTCATAGAGGCCTCGGTTTGCTTATCTAAAGAAAACAAAAAACCTACTGCAAAGTGGTCAGAACACGTTATGAATTATTAAATATTGATATTATTTTCTTCTAAAAGTAAATGAATTTTTTATTGAAATATATTTAAGTAAATATAACATTAACGTTCGTTTTATTGAACAATGTATTCTTCTTTTGTGTATTCTTAGGTTCTTTCTAATATTATTATTATATTTTTATTATACATATCTGTATAAATCTTGTTTATTTTCCATCTGTGTGTAAATATTAAGCACGAGCAAGTTTGACGTAATATTTGTTTGCGAATTTACGACTCGCATTATATTGACTCAGAAAATAAAACATTTTTACAAGTTAACGTTTCGCCGCTAACTAATATGCTCGTATGTCATACGGTCAGAGCGGTATTGACGTGGCTCGAATCAGTTCATACATCACTTACGTCAGAAGTTCGCCTTTCTTATGGTAATTAATTAGACACGAAGAGAAAAACTCCAACACGAGAAAACAATTACTCCTGGTTTGACAGTAAACCGCTTTCCCGGGGAAAATTCCCTCAAAGTTTAGCAGCCTTCTAGTCTCGAGCGGACACGCGCGGCCTCCGAACGAGTTCTCCCGTTTTATCTCTCTCAGTAAATTACTTCCAATATTTATCGAGTTTATCAGATAAATACTTTTATACATGTTTCTTCCCGGCACCCCCGCATTCAGTTTTATGTGGCATCCCTCTTCATTCGGCTTCCGGACAACAAAACAGAAAACTAAAACGAAACTTTACGACGCCTTTGCTAAAGATAAAAGGGGAAATTATTTACGGATGTCGTTAAACATATTCCGAATGATACACCTACATTTTGCAAAAAATCCTACTAAATTCTAGCTGCTAAACATTTTGTATCAAAAATACGACTCCATTACACGTCTGTGCTCACTTCGAGTTGATTTAGTGCTGAAGATTTTTGTCTTAAAGAGGCAGAAAGGAAAGAATATATCAATGACAATTAATGTTTGTAGTGACAATATAAAATTCCACGATTTTCATTTATGGTCTTAAAAACAGTTGTAGTTTTAGATATTCAAGGAATTAGATATTCATACTCAGCACATATAGATCACGAGTGAGTGACTGTGCTTCTATATAATGTTAAACAAGATATCTCCAGGAGATAGGGATAAGCTGTGCAAGATAAACACAAATAATAATAAACCCAATAAAGGTGTGAGTCGTCAAGAAAAACGAGTTGAGGAAGGGTTAGACTAGGGACTTTTCATCGAGAAATAGAAAATTTGTAAACAATATCCTTCTGGTTGCGAGGCTAAGCGATTGATACAAAGTAGACAACTGTGGAGAATAACGCGTAGAGTGTCTTCAGGTCGCGAGCTTGCATTTTAATGTATGGTAGAACTTTGCGTCAGCTGATATCTCTCGGTTTCTAGCCGGGATTGAACCTCCGACACTATGGCGTTACAATTAACGGCAACCGCTGTAAGTTATCTTCCTCAACACGACTTCTGTGAACCAACTCACCCACAGTACGCATATAAACCTCGCTTTCACATAGTTTCGGTACACTCAATGAGTTATTGCTAAACCACCAAACGAAACTAATAGATCACTTTTAGCGATTGGTTTTTTCCAGATTATTATTGAGACCTATCATTCATATTTTTTTTGGTTTCTACACCAGAAAGTTGATTTAATTTCGTATTGTAAATATTTCTTATTTTTTCCATATTATTTGATTCTATTTTATCTTTCTAATGTTCTTCAAATTCATACCTTTCGTTCACAGTCATAGATTCTGTTTTGCAAAACGCTTTTTTATATATTTCACTTTATTTGTTAATTATACAATTAATAGAAATATACTGTAAAACTTTAATCTTTATCTACGGCACTTCAGCTCATTAGTAGCACCTCGACATTTTTCTTTGGTTATTTATTAATAAATATTATAAAATATTATTGTATAAACCTTACATTTAATGGTTAGAAAACATCATTAGTTAAAATAGGCTAGGCTAGTAGTACTCTCCCAGTGTTTGATATTTGTTTAATACTGCCCAATGCCCGGAAACCATAAGTAATGAGAAGACGTTGAAAATTATTCCGGAAATGGTACAGGAATGTAATTATCGCCGCTGCAAGTGCAGTTCCGTATAATATTATCTGCCTGCCTCTGTATCTTGTTCCGGTCCTAATGAAACTCTACTAGATGGCTATTTATTATCAGCCCATATGGTGTGGTGGTCTCGGAGTTAATTTAACAAATCTACCACCTACGCTATGTAGTTAAGCTTGAAACAATAATAATCTACTCTGGTATGTCGGGGTTACTTTGGTCTCTCGAAACCTGTTCTGATAGACGCTCCGGAACCTCACTAAACAAGATGAGAAATGTTTAGGTACATTAGAAAGTAAAATTTTGGATCGAATTAAAGAAGGGACTACATGGGCGAAATTATGTAATGGCGAGTTTTTTGATAAACATGTCATTGTGGTCAAATTAATTATAATCTGCAGATTGCGCTGTCCGGTCGTTTATTTATACCGCATGGATTTATCTGGAAACGTTTAAAAAAGTAATGTAGAGCAATCAAATAGAACAAACGAGTATCGGCAGGTATAAAATGGCGTAATGGTGCAATTTTAGATAGCTGACCATGAAGTGAAGGGAATGAAGCTGCGAAGGATAGGAGAAATGGCACCGTTTCTTGAAGATAGCAAAGACCCATAACGGATTGTAGTTTTTAAGATTATGTCTACTCACACACTTGTTGATTATTGCTGCAAAGAACCCTCTCTTTTTAACCCGTTTTCTGGTTTTGGTTGTAGGTCAACATTTGTGAATAATGGTAGGTATCTTTAGGGAAGAAATAAATAACTTCACTGCTCTCCAATTTTATATTGATAAGAAACTTTGATATTTATATCAATTATGTATTCTGCAGATAAATCCACAGACATTTTTGAGAGTCCCCCATTTTCAATAATCAAGAAAGTATCACCTTCCAAATCACTTTAATTTCACAAGCCCGCACTAATTGATGATTATCTCGTTAGCCGAAGAAAAAGTAGAAGAAACACATTTTTACACTTTCTTCAGTGTTTTTTTTTGATTTTCTATTTTTGATAATACATTTTTCTAGATTTCCTTTTTAAAACCTTGAAAAGAATTTATACGATTCGGTCATACATTGACCATTTTTCGTATCGATGGTCAGCGTATGACTGAAACATGTAGAATCTTGTTAAATAATAATAATAAATAATAAAAAAAACGAAACAAGCATGTGTACTTAAAGCGGCAATTCAGTCTAATATTGAACAAGTTTCAACATGCAAGATCCTCAATACTGGAAAGTGTGACATGATAGAATAATTTATTTTGCAGGAGGTCAAAAAATGGGATATTCGAATCAAATAGTGTCTAAGGATTCCCAAGGGAAGGGATATTCCGCCGTCTCTAGGGCAACACTGCAAAGTTTTGTTCTGATAACACTACATCCTGATAAAGCAAATTAGCTATTTTAGGTTATGGGCCACGTACAGCGGCAATAATATATTTCACGTGAGGCGTTACGTATTATTCCGATTCGCCAACGCCCGTTGCGTTCGCCGTTACGTTTTCCATTCAACTTAACGGGTGGAAACGCAATGACTCGAACGCCGATAATTCGATTCCGTTACTCTCAGTGTATCCGCCGCTGTTGACAAAGTCACCGTTTTATAAGCGGGCGAGCGGAGTCGCTACACCGATTATGGAAAGCGATACCGGGCTGGATATAATAAAAACAAAAACCGGAATGTACACGGGAGACAAATTGAACGAGGTATTGTGTGTTCGCGGGGAGGTCTGAGAGCATTCCGGCTTTTTATTTTATTTTATCTAGCGTCGGGACGCCGTTTGAATTATTCAATATGAACTGGCCCGACCCATTGTTGTGTGGCGTGCATCGCAGATGCACCGAAACATGCACGTCGCGCAACGATATATTGCGGTTGGATTTCTTCCAGTTGGAAATTCAGAATTGAACCCTTTAAAATATTTATTTACTTTATTTGAAATTCATTCATTTTTTATTTTATTCCTGGTCAACAC